>JAODOY010064674.1:0-16916 GCA_025399855.1 Forbesichthys papilliferus
CTGCCAAAACTGAAGGGGGGTACAGCCATTCATGCAAATGATGGATGGAGTCTTAATGTGCTGCTAATCACCATCTTATATGAGACAACAGAAACGCTGTGATCTCAAACTCTAATTGGATCAAACACAATCAGAAGAGTGCCATGAAAAGCGATTCTCTATTTTGTCCCTGACGTCATTGCATGAGGAAGCAGAAGAATGGCATGCTTCAATGCATTTCACCGCTATGCTTTTATCAGTTTAGTGCAGATGCTGCCACATTTATAAGAAGCATGCATAATGTGCATGTGTCAATCTTATCATTGATTAAGAGCCAGGTAATCCATCTGACGTGGAGATTATTGGATCAGTGCTTCATCTGCTCTGGGCGGATGCCCATGAATAAAATGGCTGCATTAATTCGTATAGGAGCCAGTCATCCACTCTGTAGCAAGGTTGTGCAATGTTACATCCAGGAGGAAAAGCTTACCTCGCTGTATTAAAAAGACCAGTTCTCCAATGCTATATTTGCATTTACCAGATGTCTTTTTATGATTCGGGATTTCTTTGGTCAGGTATATGGCTTTTTCCACTAGGTGCCTATAGGTCATTATATCACATGTACTGCAGGATGAGTCATTCGAGTCATTCTAGACTTACTTGCTTGTTGATATTTGAATTCGAAAACATCTTCAATGCATATTGCATTGCACGCCCCACACATTGAAAACACATTAATGGTAGCATATTGTTGGTGTGTGCGGTCTGCACCACTTTGTTTATGTTCCTATTTGCAGAGCTAGGGCTGTGTAGAAATACAGGTAGCGGGGATATTTCACACACAAAAAGTGTATTAGCTTACAATTGCTTGCTATACTGATCCTCCCTTCTAATGTTTGCTGTTTTCACGGGACTGACCAACATATTAGACAGTGTTGCCTGCTATGGCTAGTTGTAGCTGTTCAATGTTAGCACTCACATTGCTTCCACACATATTGTGTCCAGAGTCCGATCTATCAGGTTGCAGTACTATAACATCTTCCTTTTTACATTACTGGTTATGTTATGGCTCCCATGACTCCTATACAGCCTATAGCAGGTCACATGGTGCAACGCCCATGTGCACGGTCATACTCTGCACACACGTGTTGTGTAATGAAGACAGCTGTGTTTTTGGCAGTGTAGATGTGCCACTAGTACCGATGCATGTTGTTGCTGGAAAATGCACAGAGTTGAGCGGGGTCAAGGCTCCTTCGCAGCCCCTCATCAGTCAGCCCCACAGCAGAGGAAAACATTTTTACATTTGGCTTGGTGCCCCATCTTGAGCAACATCCAGATGGTGCATGGGAAGTGGAGAGAGGCTGGTTCTTGCTTGGTTGAGCACTTGGGTTAGTAGAAAATGCCCAGTCTTTTAGCATGGCAGGCCATAAGCCTTTCCTTCTAAATAAGCAAGAGGGAAAACTGCAAGTAGTAAATTCAGGGTATCTGGGTTCAGTGCACATGGTCCTGGCTTTGTGGTTTCGATTATTTCACAATAGTGTGATGGTTGCTTTCCAAGGGAACAGGAATCTTACTAAAAAAGCAAACTATAACCTGGTAGAGAGAATGTACTGAGAATGTACTGAGGTGTGCTCTTTAACAGTCCCTGGAAGAACTTGCTGATATTTTGTTGTGTTTCCCCATTCATGTCCATGGTTGTTTGACTCTCATACCTGCTTGAGCCTGGCAAGGTATGCTGCATGATCAATGCCTTTTAATGCTATTGACCGTTCTGCCATAGTAAATGGAATGGATATGCTATTTAACGCTGTGCTAAAAGCTAGTCGTAGAATCCTATTTTTTGCACCTAAACTTCAGTCAAAAAGAGACATGTCTGTCCAACACCCCCTAACAAAATTGCAATTGCTAATCACATTTTAAACCCATGTAGGCCGCTAATGCAGTAAACAATGTAGAGCCAGGCATGTTAGCATGCACAGGCTATCAAACTATCAATCATTATCCTTTGTTATTATTTATGTACATGAAGACTAATATTATGCAGTGCATCACTATTAAAATCATGAAGGGATACCAGGAGCAGCTTACACATTGACAGGATAATATACCATTTTTATTATTATTATTATTATTATTATATTATTTGAAATCACAATATACTTATTTGGCACACATTTAATCCTAATAAAGATTAGGAAGAGACGTCTAATACTTAGAGCATACATTACAAAAATCTTTCCAGTAATCCATGCTTGATTTCTTCTCAACAAGGAAATGTAACTCTAAAGAAATTACCCATAAAAAATCATTTCATTGTTTTCAATTCATTTCAATCCATTGTTGGAGATTATACCACCAACTAATGCAGAATAAGAACATACGGTAATACTGTATGCATATGTGCAAAAGCCACTGAGTACATTATCGACTTCAACGCCTGAATGTGTGGGTGAAAATAAATGTGAATATAAATATTATATAAACAATCAATTCTAAACAAATATAGTACAGATAATAAAGGATGATTTGTATGACTTGAGGAAAGAAGAAAATATCACAACAGTATATTGCATCAGTGTGCTTTAATCCTCCTTAGATACACTTAGAGTCACTTGATATATAATTGGGGTCAATGTGGGAGAGAGATTTTTGAATATGGCATCGCTAAGGCTTTTTATTGATGGCTGCAGAGGTTTCTTTTGGGCATATTCTACTTGATTTGACATTCATTTGACCCGCTTTTCTTTCCCAATGAACACAAATTTTGTCCGGCAGCATCATTACAGAAATGATTGATGAATGAGTTACATGGCAGGTTATCTTGAGAAGTAAACAGTTTAACAAAATAATAAAGGTAAAAATAATTTGTTACGGTCAAATATATTCAAAATGCACGACAAACATCTATTTTTACAGATACCTGCATGTGTGTCCTTGATGTGAGAACAATGTCTTTATTGGGAACACTATGTTTTATAGCATGGCTATGTTCCAGTGATTACCACAGGGTATATATGTGTGTGTGTGTGTGTGTGTGTGTGTGTGTGATTATTTCTCACACATTGTGTCCTCTGACAGGACAGACACACACTCCTGGATCTCTAAGGGCCCCCCCACCCTCTCCCTAGCCCAGCCCCGTAGCCAAGCCCCCACCATCCCACCTGGCATTGCTGTCTGTGGCATGGCTCTCTACCTTGGCATGCGACATGGCGTCTCCCTGGCACGTCTGCTGGACGCAGGACTGAGCAAAGGATTTGCACCAGTTGGGGCTCCTGTGATTGTTGTGGTTGTCCTGTTCTCAGACGTGGAAGGGTGGCTTTTCCACCTGTTCCGTGGAACCCTAGAGTGTACCTCCAGTTGCTTCCATATGTCGCCCACATTCACACCATACACCCACTCTTGTCTTTATTAGCAGCACTTTAGCCGAGGCCATGCTAAATACTGTAGGCTATTACGTTAAATGTGCTTTGTGGTACCACTTGGTGAAAAGCAACCATCAGATTAATTATAGTAGAATCTGCTAGGCCAGTCCGTACACAATCCACATCAGAGAGATATACAGCTATAGAGCTCATTATTATTTTATTACAAAGACCGACTGACATAGACCAGACGTTCATTAATACATAAATAAATGTATTACATCATTCATGATATACTCATGTACATTTTGTTGACAAATTTGTGTTATTTATATTTTGTAGGCACACAGAGCAGATCCTATGCACATGTTTGTTAATATTTTAGATGAAAACGTGCACAGGAATATCAATAAGTCACAACACAATGTAACTGTCATGACGACACGAAACAGCAGCAGTTACGATATAGTAGCGATACTGGAACAACACTGATGCATTCATCCCCATCATGCATATTGGAACAGTACCCCACACTTTATTCCTCAGACTGGCATATTCAAATATTCTGTTTATGGTTTCCATAAGTAAATTACAGTCAGCTCTACTGTGGTGTGTTTGACTTTCAGTGGGACTTCAATAATAGAACGCTTGGATATGAATTAACAAAATGGAGCTTAAAAATGCATATACAGTATGGTATTGATAATAGCTGTATTTTATTTGTAGAAGTGTAGTTCATAGTGAAATAGGTATCATCCGTTCTGATCACACAACTGTGTAAAACATTGAATATAGGAACAGCCCCAATTAGACCTCAAAAACTGTGATCTAGCCTGTCTGTTTTAATATAGTTGTAATTACTTGTTTTGACACACTCTTTGATTTAATTGGCCGGGGTACCAAAGCAAGCCTAATGGACCCCCCTCTAGATTGAAGCCATAAAAAATATGGACTTTAAGGATATTTAAGGGTAAATGGAGTTTTGTCGGATAATTATGTGGGTAATTTCTGTCAGAAAAATACTTGAAAATAATTGAATCTCCTGTAGATCCGATTTGAAAGTTGCAACGAGAGCTAACTTTAAATCATCGTTTTGATGATAACACTTTTTAATTTAATATAGATTATTTTACTGTTTACTACATATTTATAGTCTTCATTTTGTTCTACATGTTCTTATTCCATTTTCCTATTGTTTTGCACTCAATCAGACCAATCATTCAAAATAGTCTTATTTAGACTTTCATTTCTGTTCAATATCACCTTTACCAAAGCAGCTCATTCTGGAAATAGGAATGTTTGATTCAACATGATGCCCAATTGACTTGATTTATACAGCAGCTGGCTTTGTAAATGCGCTGCAATCACACAATTATTCAAGTGTGTTCATAGTGTCACACGAAACCTATTCATTTGCAGTCCATGTGATTATGATGCGTACTATAGTACGGTATGCCACCACACTATCCCTTCTCAAACCTTTCTGAATTGGCTTTCATTGATATCCGTCCATTCCATGATGCTAACCAGTAGCTTCTATATGCCTCACATACAGAGTGCTCCTGGTTGATTGGAGGAAATGCTCTGCGGCATATCCTGATTGGCTGTCAACAGCGATGACAGCGGTATGACCTATCCTAGGAGGTGTTACAGGAGCAGATTTGGAGGTGCTATGCCGTTAACAAGGAGCCTGCTGAGACAAGCTGTGAGCAACACCACTATGAGATGTGTGATCTCAAGCAAGGCCTGTCTGTGCCAGAGGCAGCTGGTGGTCTGCATATCACTATCTTATTCCCATTACAGATGACACTGAAGAACACTATATTGAACACTGCTCTACACAGGATGCTGATTGGTATTCTTGCCTATTTTACTCTACTGTGCAGGAACAGGTTACTGTACAGTGCTATACTACACTGTGTCTGTCATGTATCATTCTAGCTTAATGCATGCGCCTTTTACACGATTGTTAGTGTGTAAATCAGAGTTGATATGTATTAGGGTTACATTTTAAAGGTAGTCCGTTACAGATAATAGTAACCAGACTAAAATTAAAATCAGTGTTGTAATTTTTAGATTACCTATAGTAACATATTGTGATTACTTTTCATTACTTTAAGATTACTTCACACGGATTCACACCTAAACATTGTTCTTTGGAAAGCCATCCGAGGCATTGTACTGCATTCGCACGCCAACTCTCTTGTGTTGTGACCGTTGATGTTGTTCCGAATATTAGATTCAAGTCATTTTTGATTGACAGAAATGAAAGGTTAATATGAGAACAGCAAACTCCCCTTTTAAATTTGAAAGTAGTCATAAGTATTCATCTAATTTAAAAGCTGGTAACTGTAATGAATTACACTTACATGTTTTTGTAATAATTTACTTCCCAACCCTGTTTATGAGTACAATTTAATTGTAAAAAAGTAATACAACAAATAATACATTTTAGTAAAGGATGCTTTTACTGTTCTGTAGGTAGGCCCGTGCTGGAGTTCAAACCCCTGACCATTTGGTAGGGATTCAACCAACCAACATTAGCACTGTTTGTGAGATCCAGTATGAACCACTGTCCTGTCAGAATGTTGGTCAGTAGCAACATTACTACTAGACTACACCCCAGATTGCACAGATTACCACAGATTAACCCCAAATGTACAATCATGTTTCTGAATGTAATGCTTTGAGTCCTCTTTTTTTCTAGTTTCAGTGGTGTACTGTAATATCACTGACTACCTAATCAACCCCAGGAATGTAACAAATTCACCACAGAGCTCATCTAATGCTCATCTAATGTCATGTGAACCGTTCTCTGCCACCAGCACATTATCACATGTCCACGATTTCATTGAAACTAACATTGGCTATCTGCTATATGCTAATAACCATAATGGGTTGCTTGATTGATGCCTAGGATTAATAAAAACATAATTTCTCCAGGAGAAGAAAGAAAAGGCTATCCATCATAACTTGAATCAAGCCTGTCTCCTGTGTTCCGTTAGCTACATACAGAGCAATTCTCTGGAGAATGTATTCAAAGAGTAATGAGATAGAAACGTTGGGGTAAACAAATCGACTTCTTTTGCAGGCAGGCCTAATTACAGGGCAGGAATAAATAACTATCGGTGAGAAGACAGGCATGCTTGCGTAATGCATTGTAATGGACCGCAGAGATTAATACAGCATTTTTCTGCCTGACTTTGTGCTGGGGCACGTAGGTAGGTTTTCATAATGTGGCTGTGCAATGATAATGTCATGGCAAGCCCATGTTACATAATTCAGAATACTGTGTGTGACATGAAATATTTCTGTCAAATTGTACTTTACAATTAAAGTATATCTTAAATCAAGTATTGGTTCCAGTGTTTATGTTAACACAGCATTGACATTGACAGAATGCAATATATGTCAATTTATCAGATGTAAAAACAAAACGAAATTCCACAAATAAAGTTTCCTTTATTTTTTTACTTTATCCCATCTGTCTATGACAGATGAGTAGAGGAAAATCTGAATATTCTCCTCACTGTAATCATTCTGAGTCTGTCCTGCCAGAACAAATTTGGTATTTTGCTTCCCTATTGGAGCTCTTCGTTTCTCCCTCTTAACCATTATTGCAATATGGCACTGTCCATTTCATTGTCAGTCTGAGCAGCTCTGTGGTAGCTTGGACTCGTTACCCTGTACCTAGGCCACTGATCGCCTCCCTGGAGCACGATAATCCATCATGGATAAAACGTGTGTGCCAGATGTACCCATGTATGTAGCCTGGTAATGGTGGGATATACAGTATAAACACTGAGAATAATGCTAGGGAAATAATGCTAGGTTATACAAACGTGTATCCCATTTGTCAGGTCAAACTGGTTGCATTTCTCCAGGCTGAGGATGTGTTTGGCATCCGGGATGAGACGTAACTTGTTATGTTGTTGTTGTTTTTCCACTCATGCATAGCATCACACAAAGGAGATGCAGTCTGTTGCAGTCACACATCTCAAGGCTACTGCACATGATGTCCAGACAGAGCAGTCACTGAATGCATCTTCTATACATCCTGGAAAGTTGATTGTTGCAGCTTTAACACAAATTCTGTGCGGTGACCTTTACATTCTCACATAAGTCTGCATCAGCGTTGTTCCCTAAAAAGCCTCCAAGTACCTCATTTATAGAACGATTCCCAGGGGGTGTGCAGCTGGCCTCTATAAACATAATTCGATTAAATGGGCAGTAGCAGGGTAAAATCCACACAGCACTGAGTGTTCATGCTGAAGACTGTGTTTACAGTTTGTTGGCCTGGCATCTTCGAGTGTGAGCCTCCTACTGAGCTGTTACAGAAGTGCCTGCAGTGCAGTGCGATAGTGACGCAAACAGATTCTGCCGACCTAGAACTATTAGATTTAATGGTGGTGAAATAATTTTCCATTCTTTTCATTATAAGTCATTGACATTTCCAGCACTCCTTTGCTGCTGTCACACACCACCATTTCAACAAGAAGTGGTGTAGCTTTTGTGAACACTCAAAAGAAGGGAGAAATCACACTTTGACAGGCTTTGTCTTCTGTTGAAGACTGTTTCTCAGCAACAGTGTCTCTAAACCAGATATGTAAATAAGTCAAAACAATAAGCTTTTCTTTTACAGTAATGTATACAGCCATGCAACACAATAAAGCCATACGGTCACATTTTCATTCAAGTGAAATTAAGTTGATTTAACTTGACCAGAGCCATGTAAAGAGAGCGTCGCGTCATCTCCGTTCACTCCAATGGACCGTTTTCTGACAGGAATGGCGGATCGTGGAGCCTCAAAACAGTTCCTGGAAGTTAGCTGCAAATAATAAAAGTACCCTATAAATAAAATTGTAAATGTAAATCGGTCTATTTATTGATTAATACTTTCCAAAAAATGAAGTTATATCTGTATATATCGATTCATTTTGCCCAATAACTTCCTGGAACTGTTTTGCCTCTCCATGGACCATGTGACTATTGAAAATGTAAAACTTCCATTGGCGTAACACTCTCTTTCCATGGCCCTGGGGTGGCCCTGTGTCCACATATCGCTTTTTTCTGGCAGTTTACCACTGGCAGGGCACTGGGGAACACTTCATCCCAGCGTTTCATTAAAAAGCATTGCGCACAGGTTTTGTTTCTATGACAATATTTTGAATGACAACATAACCACCTAAAACAAGCTTGCTGGCACTCGGAAAATGTGGACATGGGGCATCTAGCAATGCTAGAGAACGATTGTTGATATTTGAGCTCAACATCAAAACATCAAAACAAATACACCAAATACACATTTACTGCGATATGGGTGCTCCTTTAGAAGCTCACAAAACACCAGATATTGTTTTTAACACACACAGATGGACAACTAGTGAACACTGAGGAGATATTAACAGAATTTAGTGTATTGGATTTGAATTACCAATCCCACCTATAATTACAGCTCTTGAATCAGGGAAGGAAATCATGATGAAGCCACATTCTGAAGTGGTATCAAGCATGTGTTTAAGAAAATGGAAAAGCAGTATCAGTTGCCAACGATCCCGGTTCTGCATTGGATGTAAGTTCTCTAAATGATTACAAGCAACCCATAGCTTTGATGGTTGTCAATATCACTACATTCAAATCGATCAGGCAGAATCATAATTTAATGGGAGCTCAGGCTGCCAGTAGCCCCAATTTGCTGGCCATTACAGTTGAACATCTGATTTAATAGCTCGTTCCATCTCTTGAAACAGTACTAATGAGTGCTGAGGTCAATCCAGCAAGCTGTATACTGTGATCCTTCAGCAAATAACTGCGATGTAATTAGAATGATTTCTGGGGAAATGAAAAGATGAGGAGAGATTGACATAGGGAGAATGTGTGAGAGAGAGAGACAGAGAATGCTGATATGTGTGAGGTGTCCATGTAAGCATATTAAGATGGGTACACACTGGTTGTCTCTTGCTGAGCGAGGGTAAGAATGCTCCATCAGCACATGTGATGCCATCTTTATCCTGGGAGTTGAACCAGGTACGTGACAGATGTTTGTCTACTTTGCCAATGTCACACTCTGTGCATACAGAGATGCCTACTGTACACATGCACCGCTGCACCCAATGGCAAGATGACGGTCACTATATTGGTTAGTGTTATTATTGCCCACTGTGATCATTATTATTTAGAAGCTAAACCAATTACTAGCAACAGCCTGAAATAAAAAACATGGACATTTTAATTAAATCCACCAAGAAAAAAATAGCTTTTGGTGTAGACTTGACATGCTTCACATTATTAAAGTTTAAAATATACTATAAGCGGGTTGGACAAATCAGCCAGGTGGACCCATGCTTTACAATTACTTTACAACACTAATATTATATGAATTAGTCAAGTGAGGTAAAGATTCATAGCACATACTATCAGAGCGCTAAAGGCAACTAAGACAATGTCCATCTGACTTTCTCGAGCTTTAATCCTCACGCTTCTTAATCTGGCTATGAATAACAAGATCTGCCTCACACTGGGATCACATTAAACCCAGTGCCAGTATGTGTAATCCATATCTAACATTAGGGTTTTTTTTGCAAAATGGCTGCTTTCTGTGGTTATTGCGATTTGAAGAGAAATAAGAATGAAGGACACTTTGGCTGGGTAATAAGATAATAATTATAGGCCTACATGTGTTCTGGAAAATATTCTGTTTAGATTTCATCACATTAAACGTGCATGTGTATAGCTCTTACACCCTTTATCTGCCTGAATGAACAGCAGCCATGAATCCATTACATGTTATCTTGTGTAAATTAATGAATCAACATGTTTTACAAATTAGCTGCAGATTTTAATTTTTTATTTTATTTTATCCTTTATTTTACCAAGTTAGTCTCACTGAGATATAAAACTATTTTCATAGAGAGACATGACCAAAAAAAGCATCATACAACAGAAACCACAAAACATGAAAAAAAAAGTTAAAATAGATATAAGATATTTTAGTGTGGTTGGAACATTCAGAAGCATTAATGCTTTACATAGCAGCTAAAAGCGCACACTAATTCGTGGTCATTATTAATCTACAGGCTATTTTCTTGATGGCATGTGGAAAATAAAGGCTTCAACTTTATTCCTAACATTAAAATCTGTCTGAAAATATTTTAGATTATGTGTGACCTAATTATATAATGGGTATAATCTTTAATCTTTAGCTATTTTGCTGGTGGCCTGTAATTGGCTTTTGAGTGCAATTAACCTTCTGTGTGATTCCCAATGAATGTGTAAACATTGTTTTATTATTAAATACACTCATAATATAAAAGTGTAATTGTGTTTCACATGCTGTTTCACATTCTAGTGTAAAAATGTATATTTTAGTTTCCCGTTCACAGTTATAAAAATAAATACCTAATATGACATGAAGACAATATACGTTATGTCGGGTTTCTTAGACATTTCAGTGTTCTGTAACTAACTGATCTGTAAAATCCTGATTGAATGTATCATACTGAAAGTAATAAAGTGACAAGTATGTCACATTAACTATCAATGCTTCACTTGTGTTATGATTTGAAAACTTCTAGATTTATGTGAATGCATGTTTATCATTGATAAACACAAGTGGGTCCAGGCTTTCATTTAGTTTTTAATTTAATGTTTCAAATGCAGTAAGTCTAAAAAAACAATTTAGTAGTTTGTAGATCTATCATTGTCATGGTTAGCTATCTTGGCATATTCTATTGTTATGTTTTGAAGATTAGTAGGAAACCATTTTAGTCAGAATTCAGTTTTGTGACTAGGATTAGTCCACATGTACGACTGCCAAGGAATTGGATATGTTGAGATTGGCCCAAAAATGCAACCTTGACAGATCACTGAAATAGTATGAAGGAGCATTGAAAGTATTCATGTTAGATTAAAACAATGTAAACGAGTCAAAGAATCAATGGCAATGGTGCTCTGTCATGCCTATACTGTAGGTGGCAGTGGTTTTCATTATCATGTTGTGGAGAACACAAACCAGTGGGTGGAGCTCTACTATGTGGCATGATACTATTTTAGTGGGTTAGGCAGCCTATAGGCAGCAATGGTTAGGCACAACTGTGTTGGGATTCAACTAGTTTACAGGCAGCTGCTTTTTTCTTCTTCACACAGCTCACAGCCAAGTAGCAAATAAGGCATTGTGTTTGTTTTTATCTAATGGTTCTTCTCGGTACATAACAAGAAGCATCAGAACTTGTTTTAAGAACAGAACATTTGAAAGGAGAATAGTTAATTAATATAATTATAATTATGCATCGTACCATATTATTTTTAGGCTCTGTTCTCAGCCAGGAAAATACAGGCCACCTATGTTACATTTACTGTCATCTATCTCAAGAGTATGCCAGTGATCTGAGGCAGGATTAATCCTCTGATTTTCAGACTGAAAGTGGTCTGCAACAGTTGGTCAGAATCAAAGTTGCTACTGTCTGAAGTTACTTATAGGCTACTAACGTAATAATACGTATTGATTCCTCAATGTTCATTGGTAAAGATGAAAAGACATTTAAATCATTAAAAGGCCAACCTAGATTCACTGGAACATATTCATGACATATTTGAATATATGAAATAGTTGCCTCTCATATAGCCTACTCACCACCCCTATGAAATCTGAAGGGAATAGCGAGTTAGTCCATCTGTCAGTCAGGATTCGTTCAATCAAGTTCAACCTTTGACCACTAGGCAGAATCACAACAACTGCACATATTGTTTATGCACTTGAAATTCAAGTCGGCTTTGTTGATTTATTTCTGCACGGTCCACCCGATACAGGCATTGCATTGATTAGCCTACCAAGCAACTGTTAGTCTTTAAATTGTCTAAGTCTTCTATTTTGGTAGCCTACACCCCACAACAATGTAGAATTCTTACAGATTAGACTAGCTAAATAGCCTGAAACAATTCCAAACACTTCTGACAGATGCAGTAAGAAATCTTATGGTCTCAATCAGCATTGTCAGTATTGAGCGTTTAGACTATAACATATATCATAATTGGGCTAGGTCTACTTTATATTTACATTCTAAATATTAACTGTTATTATGTTCTATGAGATGAATAGGCTACAATTATAAATTCTATTACAAAAGTACATCTGGATCACTGACCTACAGTTCGATGTATTAATACATTAGGTTTACATTATACAATGTAATTAGCCTATTATAGCCTAATATAAATGTGACTTGTATAGGATTTCCAACACCTCCCGAGTCCCTACAACTGCTTCAAGAAATGTTCATCAACTTGAGGCTATATATAAATAATTTAGATGTGCAAAGTATGCAAATAACAATTCCCAAATCATCATGCTTACAATCTTGTGTTGCAGCTCAACTACCTAACCATATTTTAGGTTTCGCCGCCGTCAGAGACAAACACAATCCAAACGTCCGTGAGATTCCACACCCTGTTTTCCAGTGTACTCTGTAGAAATCCAGACCTTCCACACGCTGCAATTACGTCCCTTTTCAATAGTAGGAGCTGGCCGCGGTGGGCTTTTTTTTCCTGCGATCACTCATATCGTCAAACCTTACAACTACTTATTCTCGTCTTTTACGTGCCTGACAGATTTCGACTGGAGAATCGGCGCATAGACGCGTGACATTCCACGTTTCGTCTTCGCGATCTGCCTCCGTGGCAATGGATTGATTTGAGCCTTCCTTCGCCCCCTGCTTCTCTACCAAGTTGAGAAACAGTCCAACCTGCGGTGTCTCTCTATATTTCGAGCTTACAACCAGCTACATGTTTCATACGGTCACTTTCCAAAGTAGCTGGTTCCGGGTGTTTCTGCATATTTCTTATGTGTGACTTTGAACTTTTTTCTCGTGCCTTGGGAGAGGATTGCTGGAGGTGGCTGAGGATTTAAAACACGGATTTCTCCTGGGTTCCTGAAGCCTGCAAAGATTTGTTTTTGAAAAGTGATGGCCGAGCGGGGAGCACGGTCGCTCCTCTCTCTCCTCTGTCTCACCTTTCTGTGCTCGGCTAACGCTGTGGCAAAACATGTCGACAAAGGTAAGTGTTTAGTATAATGCAACATGTTTTTTTTTTGTCTCTGTAAAGTTACCCAGTATCAAGAGTTACAAAGCCGCGGAATGCAAGCTGGTTGCTTAATAAACAGCCATGTAATCAAGCCACAGTTTCCAGCCTCGCAGCTAAGCAGCTAATTGTTTTTATTTCACCCAAGATTCTCCACCGTTTTTGAAAATTTCCAAATAAATATTGAAGCCCTTTTGAACTGTTTGCTCATATAATTTATATAAGCAAATAAGCAATGCTTCCTTATGCATGACCCTTTGTCTGCATAAAGGTATCTGCTTTATCTCTAGTAGCCTACCTATATAATGCTGTAGGTTGCCATCTCATGCATTTGCCACATTTTTTGCCAAATTCATGTAGTATAATTCGAATACTAAATACGATATTTCTGTCCATTTGAAATACTAGCGTTTTTTTATTGGGGATGATGGCAGGAATTGGATGCATAGAGAGAACCACTATCTGTAGAGTCATTAGTGCTCACTGTCAAGTAATAAGCTAGCATCATCAGTCCAGCAGACATCTCATTACCTGGGCGTCAATACATGTTTAGCTGATGGATAAACTGCACACAATTCATTTGCTTTTGTTAATTGTTTTGAACTAGGCTCACTGCACTGCCGTGTGCAATTCAATGTCTGAAACTCTTACCAACTGGGAGTATATTTTTTCATACCGTCCTTGTTCTGTGTAATTTTACTGTCAAAGTCAGCAAGCAAAATGTTTCAGCATGCCTTGCCTTCTGAGATAAACGCGTAGAAGGCATGAGTGACAAATTACTTTTACAAGGCACTTTTACTGAAAAACACAGGCCCCAGTAGTGCAGAGGCATGGCCGTATCACATACCCTATCTGGAGAAATGCATATCTGTTGCATTTAGCCATAATAATATTTCCCAAGCATGACACCTCATTGCAGTGAAAGTAACACGTTACCTGACAATGTTGCACATTCATTCGTTCTATAAGTTTACTATTATGTGCTAAAGATTTGTACTGTACATGTTGTTCTTCCAGAGAATGTGGATCTGTTAGTTGGCTAAAAGCAGCACTGTAAAGGGAAACGCGGGTCGTTGGGGTGACAGGTCTCAGCTAGCTGTTGGGTTTTCTTGCATGTGGAGTCTAATGAAAGACCCTCTTCTGCATGAAAAGTGCTCTGCAGGCTTGGAAGGGAAGGAGTGAGGAGAATGAGGAGGAAAAAAAGCCCCTCCTTGGGTTTGCTGGAGATCAGTACAAAAGGGGGATATGGGGGAAGGGTAAAACGGGCTGACTGTCTGGAAAGTAATAAAACCAGGAGATTAAGGGGACCGGGGAGTTCCTTTGGGAGCTTTGATTGATTCCAGAGAATTGGACTGGGACCCACACACTGAGAGAGTCTCAAATTACTAATTGCGAGGTCCCCTCTCAATGGAAATATCTGTTTATTTAAAGCACATTTCGTTGAGGCCTTGAGTTCTTTGCTAAGCATCACTGCAAACAGTTTTAGGCCTAGCATAAAGTACAAATGTGTCCACTCTTCTTTGTTGGGCTTCTATCTGCCTAGTTTAGCAGCATGAAATAGTCAAACTTTGCCTGATTGCTAACTAATCCAGTCCCTTATTCACATACCTCTAAAGGTTAGCCAAACCAAAAACTTTTCCTCTCAAGTTTCTTTAAAAGTTTATCTTTGTAAATTACCCCCTGTCAGAGGAGTGTAAAATCCATTTAGGCTCTGCCTTATCGTTCTAATCCTGCTGGGAGGGGATTGTGTGTTGATTGTCTCCCAGCGGACAATGCAAATAACTTGCTGAAACGTGTAAACATTTGGCAAGGCTCTCTACTCCCACAGACTGATCTCCAGGGCCTTATCCCCACAGACCACCTCGGCAGGAGCTAGGCCAAGTCTGCAAAAACAACCAGTGTTTTTCTTGGATGCATTTAAGGACTTTTCTGTGGACTCTATTGCTAAGAGCATTATTTACCACCTTTTGTTGTGTTATGAAAGCCAAGGAGGTCCTGCATCCTAGCCTTCTACACTGTTACAACAGTGTATTTGTCTACTTAAAAATTGATACCAAATGCAACACATACCATTTTGGTGTGACCTTATCTGTAACTCCTTCCCCATTCCTACTTGAAATGGACGGTCCTTTACACAAGCTGCAGGGACCTACAATATGTTAACCAGTATCAATCTCCACCCTTGGTTAAGAAACATGTGCCTTAGTGCCTTTTTTCTTTCTTTATAGCATAACAGACAGGTAATAGAGGCTACAATGATGGCGTTAACAGATTGTCCCGACTTAACACTACAAGCTTCACAGCTCTAACACTACACTGTGATATTTCCTAATGCCTGTATCTAGTCTTCATCACTCAATGACCCTGGTGACCATAGTTCCCAATGATACAGCGCTGGTTCCAGGCTCATCCCCACGAATGAGATTTGTCTCCTCCTGAAATTAAATCAAATGCCGAATAGGCCAGTTTATTCTTATCATCGTATATAAACAAGCCATTTTTATTCTGATTGGCGATCATTCAGGTTTCGTGGAATATGAATCTGCATATAAACTCTACTGAGCCCACAGTCTCGTTGGCACAGGCATCCTGCAGATACACCTGCTGTCGGCGCCATATATTAGGCCATTTACTGATCATTTATTGATGGCTTCTAATCCCTCATAGCATCATAATGACCTCTCTCTACTGAGAAATGGATAATTGCACATTTGGCCAAGTGTTGTGATTCATCTGCTTCACTAATGAAACCACCCCAATTAGAAGGTACTGCTGTGCTTTAGCCTGGTCTGGGGAGGTTCAGCTCGTAACAGCTTGGTTTCTTCTTCTTGCTGTTCCTGCTGTAAGACGTAATGCTAAGGTCAGCACAATAAGACCAATGCCAATGATGACAAACAAGTGTTAGTCTACATGCAATTTGATCAAGCAGTTTCATTTTCTCATGAACACTTTACTTGTAGCTAGGGCTGTCACGATAACCGCAAAATTGGAATACCGCGGTGTTGCTAACCCCCCCGTGGAAAGCAACCGCCGGTACCGCAAACGTTTACATTTGATTTTTTTCATGACTGTTTGCATTTCTAAATCGGTGTTTTTGTGCTCTCCATATTTTGAACATTGCATTTAGCGACACCAGATTTCTTGGCTGCTTGAGAGTTGATTGATGACTCTGCTGCATTAATCACAATGATTTTAAAATTAGCATCGTAACTCCTCTTCAGTTGTTTAACTCGGCCTACTTTTAAGCCGCTTTGTTCAAGACGATCACTGTGTTTTTCCATATTTCATGCATCTGTATGCTAGTAGCGAGGCACGGTAGATGAATGCAAAAAATATCTTACAAGTAATGTACGCCATTTGTCTAGACCCCAAATATAAGACAACATTACTTTTTAAGACGCATTTAAAGAAAAAAAACACTTTCTTATAGGGCTGGCCCCAAATATTCGATTATTCGGGTATTCGTTTGTTGGGTATGTATTCGATTTCAATATTGGGATT
>JAODOY010064685.1:0-16916 GCA_025399855.1 Forbesichthys papilliferus
ACATTTTCGGCAGATGAACACAGTTTTGCACGACAACTCTTCATTTACTTACTAACAAAAAACAGAAAATGGGTTTTCTGAAGAACCGACTTTAAGCTAATGCTCGCTGTTTGCTTGCTGTTGCTGTCAGGTGAGAGTTAAACTTAAACAGAAGTGTACAGTACCTTTAGTGTACTGTACCTTTAATTTAAACCAGTATATACCTTTAGACGACAGGATACATGTTAGATTTGATATGTTATTTAGCTCCAATTACATTTTATCACCTTTACAAATCATATTCTACAGTATGAGTAAAAGACACATATTGTGACAGACCATAATAACAGATGGATGTCAGTAAAAAGCAAAGGAGGACTGTGAGAGTGCAAACGTCCCGTACAGCAATAACAATAGGGACAATTATACAATAATGACTAGTGAGGGACAATGAGTTGGTGGCGTTGACACGAGCTCCCGCAACGCCTCGCATTAGCATGGGAAACAGAATGTGTGAAGGAAAGAGAAATGGACTTAATATCGCCATGGGAACGATAGCTTTAACTCACATGCTGCCACTATGCTGAAAGAGGGTGATAGAAACATTGATAGCAATGGAAACAGTCCCTGGCATTTGACGCCAGACGCCATTCTGATATTCAGAGGTACAATATTACAGTTGCGTTTTATACGCATATACTGTATGCATTTAACACAGCTCCAAGCTGATTTGAAAACCAGATGTTTGGGGACTATTGTTACTAGAGACTCACTATTCCCACCACATGAGAAGGACTACAAGGTAGAATGATCATTTTGTGGATTGCGCTTTATTTGAAAACTTTTACAAAGAGGTTTCAGATCTAAATATATCAATCCAAAGAAATCCCAACAATGTATCTGACTGCGTAGTTTTTGTAGGCAGTAAATTGTGTGAGTGTATACTATACACACACACACACACACACAGCAGTCAGGCTGATCATGTCACAAACATAGATAAGCCTATGGTTTATTGATCATTAGAAAACCCTTTGCCTTTGCAACACAATACATGATCACATTTGGAAATGGGTGTGTTGATTAAAGAAGCAATAAAACTGGCCTTCTTTAGACTAGTTGAGTATAAGGAGCATCAATGTGTGCACGTTTGATTACAGGCTCCAAATGAAACAAAGAACAATTGTCTTACTCCAAGAAATGAAGGCCATTCAGATTTGCCTCAGAGATCGATCCTAAAGCTGAATTTGTCTGCTTTATACTGCCTTCTATTGCCAGGACATAATGATGGATCTTGTCTAAACTTGTCTAAATCATTCAAAAATAATTCATTATTTTTCAATAGAGACATTTTGTTGTTGTTGTGATCCCCACAGCTTTACACAAAAGTTTATTTCATGGTTTAAAGGCTGCCCATGCTAACTGATATGTCACCAGAAAGCATGTGGTGGTTGTATTCCTATAACGGGAATCACTGTGCAAATGCATTAATATGCTGGGTTTTGTCTCTCCTCAACATGCTGCCATAGCTTACAGCATTTACACCACCCAACATCACTACTGTAGCAACATAACAATTCCCCACATCCCAGATATATTTTGATACATTCAAGACGGTGAATCATAAGCATACAGTGATAATACCAAGTAGTGTTTGCAGACTATGTAGATGGAAATATGACAATATATGTGACCTTATTTGAGAATGTACAAAACATCTAGAATAAAATACACATAGCAAATACCAGTGTATTGTGCTGCTTTTAAAGACAGTATCACCAACAGCAAGAGAGAAATATGAGCATCTGAAACTATGATCAGTGTGATTCACGTTTTGCCTACACGCTAGGACAAAACTGAATGATGTGCTATGCAATGGCAAGCCCGCCATCTAGTGGTGAACAAAAGCAACAACAAAAAAAGTATCTATACTTAAAAGTTAACAGATTTTCCAGCAGAAACTTAGCATTATAGTAAGTCTGCAAGGGTGTGTTTGTGAGTGTGTCTTTGTGCGAGTCAAGGGCAGAGTTTTTCATCTCCATTGAAGTTTAAACCAGCATACAATAGTCCAGTAAAAACGTAATTAATTTCTTTTACAGCAATTAGCAGATGCATTTATCCTATCCAATTCAATGCCTTCTATTGGTTTTGACGCTCAAGAACAAGAGCCGTGTTCTAAACATTGGCCTTGACAGACGTCAGGTGCTGCCAGTGGCCTTCAGAGCTCATTCACTAAGAAGAGCCTAAACATTCAGAGCCTCTCCTAACATAGAGTACTCACCGCTCTCAGTAGACAGCTGACTGTGGAATTCTGGGAACTGACTTTCTACAGGTACGCTGATGGTGCGTCGAAGGAGACGGACCTTGCATGATTCTGACCGCCTCTCCTATAACGATCAAGACACAAGGTAAGGAAAACAAATGTCAACAATATGTTGGACAAGGAGGTTTAAAGAAGTGTGTGTGTGTAGACCTTAGAGCAAAACACAGCAGACCTCCCTCCTCATGCTATATGCCTACAATATGTGTTTGACAAAGAAAGTTGTTGTCACTGTAAGGACAAAATAATTCTTACAAATATGTCTCAGCCTCTCATGCAGGCACCACAGCAGTCACACAAGCAGGGTCAAAAACACACACACACACACACACACACACACGCACACACACACACAAACACACACACACTAATCACCCAGTGCCCTCATTGGTTTCTTTGGGACAAAGGCGGCAGCCGACCTGATTAACAACAAGAGCAGAAATCCAACCCATCAGAGATTAGCAGCGCTGGACTTCCTATAGCTCGCATACCAATCACCTATTCAGCTCCCACTGATCAAACTGACAAAGAGCAGATACAGATAATAGAGGAATGATAAGTGGAGTGATAATGGCGTATCGAGCATCCTCACACTTGTCAGCCTATGCAACCCAGAACACTGCACTCTCTGTTTCTGTTACTGCTCATCTCTCTCTCTCTCTCACTCTCTCTCTCTCTCTCTCTCTCTCCCTCTCTCTCTCTCTCTCTCTCTGTCTCTCTGCTGGTTAAAGGTCACCTTGTTTAATTGCTTCATGGAACTTTGCTGTATCTCCGCGCTACAAGCTAACTGTAAGGTAGATGACACTGTGGCAGTTTGGTTACAGAGTAAAAATATCTCCGAGCAGTTTCTTCTCAGTGCGAGCGTCTTGAAGATCTTTCATTAGTGGTCACGGTTGAATACAGGGCCTAAGTCATTTTTTCTTATTACCACCTTTGTTTGTAACAACCTAGCAATGAGAAGCATACTGTAAATTAAACTTTGATTAATGATTATTATTTATTCATCATTAATAATGTATTAAAGTGTAACTTCACCCCAGCTCTGAGCTGGACTCCACCCATTGCACGACTTTGAAACATGCTAAAACGTTGTCAAGGAGCTGAGTGAATTGAGGGGAGGGGCTGAGAGGTGGATTACCATTAACGCTAAGATTTCAATTAGTACACCTGGTAGCCTGCCAGGACCTTCAGCTGTGTTTAACGGTCAATATTATCACCATCATGTGTCTCATCACAGTTCAGTACCATCATTTAGTTTACATCTAAAAAAAAAACAACAAAGTTACATTTTAGGGTGCAGTTAATCTTTCATTTACTTTTTTTATACCGTTATACTGTATAATAGTTTGTGTGTTTTTTAATGATGATCGGGACCTCAAATAACGTATGGTCCGAACTAAATATATGTTTAAACGCTGACATTAAAAAGTCTATTCAAACATACATACAGTAAGCAGGACATCCACACATTACTAATGTGACATTAGGAATGACAAGGTTCTTAAAGTAGCAAGATTGCCTCTGCATCTCTCACAAACTAATCCCGAGAGCCTTCTACTGGCAGAAATGTGATGTTTGCATGAACAGAAGTGGGCCAATCCAATCTGGTTAATAAAAATGGAAAGGGTTAAAGAAAAGGGGCTAAAAAGGGACACGCAGTGGTCTGCCAATACTCTGTCAAAATCCAACATCTATAAAATACCTCAGTGAATCACCTCTTTGTTTTATATATCATATCTGCAGAAGATATCTGGATAGCTGCATGTTTTATTGTGACTTTAGCACAAGGTTAAATGCAGAGATAGTATTCAAATATCGTTAAACAATCACCCTCTATGCTACTGAAACACATTTCTCTCTATAATTATACTTCTATAGATTCTCTCTCTTTCACTCTGACCATTGCATCATTTGTCTTGTGATTGGAGATATGTCAGGCTGGCAAAGTGTATAGAGGCTAATTGCCTTTGGTCACACAGACCACAGCATCACTGGTACTGTATGAGGAACATCTATCCTTATCTGCACTGTCTGACGGTACCATGAAACCAAGGGAGGAGGAGAGAAATAGAAACTGGCAGAAATAGAAAGCACGTTTACAGTGGATCCAGTCATGTTTATGCCCAGAGCCATGTAGTTTATGGGGACAGTGATTGATTGACAGGTCGAGAAATAGGCAGTGATTTACATAGGCGCGGTGGTTCTGTCAAGCCTCACGGTGAGACACTTAGTCTCTTAGTGAGCAGCTCGCCCTCCATTCTGAGCGCATGCTAAATGACTGGATGCATGAATTAGTGTCCTAGCAGAGTCAGAAACAGTTTGCATTTGCATTTCCACTGGATAACATTCTCTGTTATAGAGATGAAAGGCATACAGTGCATCAAAATATATTAGAGGACTGTTAAGTGCTAGACTTGACCACAGCTGGCTACGCCACATTTAAATTCATGTACAAGGCGGTGTACTATTGTATAAGTACAAGTAAGATACTTTAGTATAAAATATGAATAGCCACAGTGGGTGGTGTAGTAAATCATCCAAATCCTTTCGGGATAATCCTCACAGACAAATTATTTAATGTCCTTCTTGAGGACTATGGCTGTAACTGTATGTCTACCACTATTAATTTTCCATGCACAAAATCTCTTCACTGCGTTGCCAGATTGTGGGAATCAAAACATCTGCTTGACTGTATGTCAAACATCCGAGAAAAGATTCAGCGAGTCTACAGTATAAAGTGCAAGACATTATAGTTTGTCATCACCTAGATTCAGTAGGAGATTGGATCAATTTATTCTATATCATATACAGTAGAGTATCGGTTATCATACTGTATTCAGTGGACTGTCCACGCGTGCCTCCATTATAATATTGCAGAAGGAGTAGAAGAATAAATCCTAAATGTCGCCAGCATTATATTGTTGGCCCGTCCTTTTAAGTAATTTATGCCACAACAGCATGGCCCTGAGTGCAATGTTATCAGTTATACAAACACAGTTACTGTTAATCAAGTAAAATGTGTAGGACAGATGATGATGAGTATGATTATGAAATCAAAATGCCAAACAAAACATAACGCATTTTGAATACCATTGGCAGCGAAATAGACTGTCACTAACAATAGTACTGGTGCAACAATTAAGGAAATATGATATCTCTATGTATGTCTGCCTGTCTGCTTGTCTGTCTGTCTGCCTATCTGTCTGTCTGTCTCTCTATAGCCTGACAGACAGCCTTACTGCATCACACACTGTGTTCTGAAATCATAGGTCTGAAATACTAATACTGCCCTCTAGTGAACCAAATGAAAGGATTTCACAGCACACTGCTGATATGTTATCACTATGTATGCATGACGTTAGAATGTTGTCTAGCTAATAAATAGCTATATGCATCTATTGCAGTGCAGTAAGGTAAGTACAGCACTACATGTGCTTATCATTTATTTCAGTGTAAGTAAAATGCCTCCAAGATATCTCAACTGGAACTAACATCTTTATAAACGATGATATTCTAATATATTTGATAAAAGAGGCTGATATTCAAGATCGCTGCAGTTAAGGCATGTTACGGTAATTTCTTATCTTCTAATTTCTAATTTCTTACATTAAATTACTTCATTCCTGCAAGAGAAGTATCCTCATAAAACCTATTGGAAACTCTCCATTACGGATGCAGTGTGTTTGGAGATTTTGCTGAAAGACAATCAATATGAAACAGAGAAATAAAAAATTGAGATCCATGTTGAAAATCCCAGAATTAGACTCTCTAGACAAATTTAAATTGTGTTCCATTGTGCCTTCTTTTCTATGCAAATGATCCCACTATTATTATTATGATTATTATTATTATTATTATTATTATTATTATTATTATTAATAATATTTTTATCATTATTATGTATTTAATATTTAAACAAGATGCATGGGGAAAGGGGAAGGCAGCAAATACTGAATGTGTGTGTGTGCGTGTGTGTGTGTTTCACTTGCCAGGACAGGACATTAGTTCAATTCCTAAAAAGAAGCCACAATAAAGAAGGACCCCTGTATACTGAAATACTGAAACACTGCTTAAGTGTTCTTGAGAAAGACACTTAATAACTGCCTGCATGTTGCTTCAGTGTAAGTGGCAATGTTCTCGAATAAAGAGAGGCAAAATAGACATTTTATTATATAAAACACAGCCTATTAATCATAGAATAATTACACCAGACGTAATGAGAATCCAAATATCATCAGGCATTTGAGATACAGCCCAATGAGCATGTACCTATTGTACTTAATCTCCCAAAAGGATTAATAAAGGCCAATCTAATTTAATGATTTGGGATGGAAGGCTCAACCGCATGGAACAAATAACCAGCTTTGATCCTCTGGATTTTAAATGGGAGTTGAAAAAATGCATTTCCCATATAAAATGTACTTCAAAGATGTACGAACGTGTCCTGAATACTGCTTGTGAAATGAGTGTAAAATATACTGTATGTTAATCTGAGAATAACAATTGTAATGTTACCCACTGTTTCTCAGTGCAACATATACATGGGCACATTACAGTCAATATACTGTATAACCAAGGCAACAGGTTTCTCACCTCTTCCTTGGCCCAAAGCAGCATCTGAGAGTCGACACAGTATCTGGGGTTCCACAGTGCTCGCTCCTCGTAGGGGAAACTGCGTGATATCCAATGTCCAGGTTGGCCCATCATATCTGTACAACAGAACACAGCTGCTTTCAAAAGTACTGCAGGGTGACTGACTACTAAGTTACAGGATTGTTTGGACATGGAAGACAGAAAAATGCAAAGGAGGGTCACATCAACACACACACACGCACACACACACACCTAAGTTAAAACATATAAGTGCTTCATGTGCATTACAATTGAATCTGCACATTTAGGTTTAGCCTCTTCATGAACCATGTGACAGTTGCCAATTTCGAACTTCCGTTGGCGTAACTATTTTATTTCCATGGCTCTGATATTCATGACCTTTTGTCTGGGAGTCAAACACCCATAGACTATCCCATTAGGCCCTAGATCTTATATACTATTGCTTTCATTTCATGTTTTTATGTGTAAATGTGCATCGAATATAGGATACATTGTAGGGCTGGGCGATATGGACCAAAAATAATATCCCAATATATTTAGGTTGAATACCGATACACGATATATATATGTATTTTCTATAAACTGGGGTAAATCCTTCAGGCATAAAGAAAAAACAGGAAACCCGATGGAAATGTGACATTTTGAATTTTTAGCACATTATTTGACATGTGTGAGCTTTCTGTGGTGTCTCCGCCCCTTTGACACTCTGAACGCACTAAATCACTTGCTCCTAACTCCACCCCTCAGGCCAAGTGCAGGCATGGAGGGAGAGACGAACATATTGAAAAGTCATGAATAAACGCATAATATAACTATATCGATATAAACAATATTGTCTAATCTTATATTTCTTTTGAAAAAATTTCGATATACCGGTATATACCGGTATATCGCCCAGCCCTAGTACATTGAGGTGAAAGTATGTTAGTACACCTTTAAGTCAAGAACCACTTGAAGGGCCAATGAAGTGAGGACATGAGCATACCAGGAGCAAGCAATCTGGGTATTATGTATTGGGGCCTTCATTCACACACAAGGATTGTTTTTCAACACAGGCAACAATCAATCTTTCTCACTCAACACAAAACACCTTTTTTTTCTTCATTAGAAGCTGAAGAGTAATGAGTATTACACGCACTCGGTATTCCTTCCCCTTGCCTGTCTCGAAGTTTATCAGGTGATGAGCAGAACAAATTTCAAACAATTGACAAGACAGAGACAGGCGCAAATTGGATTCTCTGGCAAACACAAAAGATACGTGTCCTCACGGAACACACAAGTTAAAGGTATAGTCAGCTATTGCATTCTGAATGTAAGTGAATACACTTTCTGTCAAATTCAGCAAATATCTATTGGCATTTCATTAGCTTATCGTTTTCTGTGCTACTTCTACACAGCCCTGGCTCTGTAAATACTGTAGTAGCGTAAACAAAGTACACCGCTTGTATCAACAACGCAACGTACTACGCTTTGCTTCACAATGTGTGAGGCGCCGCCGCGGAGGACCGCGGAGTGAGACTGTTTTGATTTGAGAAGTTAGCTAGATTAACTGACCCTGCCTTTAAGTCTGAAGTGAATGTCTGCTGCTAAGCTACAACTCACCAAGCAGCATCACTTGTTGGCTGGTCCCTTGTGAGCTGTGTTGTCTGCATAGTTTGATTGGGAGGCAAATGAGGGGAGTATGTGGGTCAGAGTGTGCTGTACTGGTGCACTTCTGCTCCCGCCACCGCTGAGAGTCCCACAGCGTGAGACAGACAAAACTGGATCATGTTAACACACACGCCCTATATACACAGCACACATAAGTAGGCATTGTATAGTGTATTTGATCAAGGGGGCATGATATGCGATCAATTCATTTGTCATTTACATGTTGAATTGATACTTTCTATAGTATCCTTAGTCAGTACACCTATTGGCTTATATGTGCTACTGTACATATGATGAGATCACACACACTAGACCATTTGGTTCAGGAGAGATCTCTGACCCAAGTTGTCACAAAGGCCCAAAAAGTTGGAAAGATCAATACTGTAGCTATGCAATCTGGAAGAGGTTTGGGAAGCATATGACATAAAGGCAAGCTGTTAAGCATCATATTCACAGGAATGCTGTTCACCCTGTGAGAACATACCTTCTTTTAGTTTAAACTGATCATGTTGCCCAGGGTTACGCAGCATTGATGCTTCACTTTCATCTACGTCCTGTAAGCAGAGCTGTCGTCACCCAGGTTATCACACACAGACATAAACACACACAGACGTACGCACACGTTCACACACACACACACACACACACACACACACACATAGTAGGACAGGTACATAGAGGCTTTAACCAAAGGCACACATCATGTGTGTCAGCCTCTTGAAGGCATCTACATCATAAACGTGTACAGTATTTGTGGGTTGATGCAGCCAGGACATATGCTGCATGTCATACGGTATCATTATGACCATTTACTGTGGCCCTTCCAAGGCGCCCCTGGCCAATAACCGTGCTGTATAATAACCAGCATCTTGATACGCACACCTGGGCAATAACCGTGCTGTTTAACCAGCATCTTGATACGCACACCTGGGCAATAACCGTGCTGTTTAACCAGCATCTTGATACGCACACCTGTCAGGTGGATGGATTATCTTGGCAAATTTGAAGTGCTCACTAACTTGATGAATGTATGTGTGTGTGTGTGTGTGTGTGTGTGTGTGTGTGTGTGTGTGTGTGTGCGTGCGTGTTTGCGCGAGCATGCATAAATTCTTAAAGCTTCGCCAGATTTGTTTAATTAGCAAGTGACCACATTTTTATTTTATATTGTTATATTCTGTATTTTTTAATTTTGAATTCATTTTCTATTTGCATATTGTATAATTTCTTATACATTTTGTACTTGCTCTTTGTATGTAAGAAATGGTAGCAGTTGCTTGCAAAATATTTGACTGCTGTCACAATGATATCGCAATGTGCATTTTTAAATGTTGAATTTGACAGTTTATTATATTTGGTTTCTACATTAAAGGCAGGTTTAGTCATTTTCGAGAACACTTAACAATATCGGTCCGCGGAGCCACTCCACACATTGAAACGCATTCTGAAACAAATATTAGTACTACGGCTTTGTTGATGTGAACGCTTTTCGCCACTGGCTTCATTATTGTTGCTATTTACGGCATTAGGGCTGTGTAGAAGTATCTGATGATTTTTTCAACATGGTATACATGCTCAGAACGGTAAGCTAGCAAAATACGAGGAGATATTTGGTGTATTTGACAAAATGTGTATTAGCTTACAAATTAGCTGGTAATAGCTGACAATATCTTTAACTAAGTAAGTGATTAATCAACTACAGTACTCTGTAAAAACAGCATCAGTGCCAATAAGGGCAAGTATTTCATTATTCAATTAAAAGGTTTGTTGTGAATCGGCAGCGCTGGGCTCCTACATACATTAGACTGAGTTGCAGCAAAGCATGTACATATTTACATGTGAGATGGTAGTTTATGAATATGAATGTAAAATACACATTGCATCCACGATCTGTGTTTTGATCGCCAAGGAGCAAACTCATTTTAGCTGTGCAGTAAATCAGCAAGCGAGCCAACTGTATATGAAAACTCAGCACTGCCAATGACAGACTGCCTCTGAGACAATTTGCTGAGGTGACAAAAAGTCAACACAGTTTTTATTGATTCACAGATTTTATGGATCAGCATTGTGACAGGCACACAATCTCCTGTCACCCTTAGTTCAGATAAATCTTTGATGAAAGAGAAATAGTTTGGGCCTGTACAAAAACAAGGGGACTCCACAATACTATTCACACCTGCAGATAAGTATGCCGACTACATTTTATTATATTGAGCCTTTAATAATTACAGACATAACCAAACGCATACTGTAGTGTACATGAACATACATTTCTTTTTGCTTTACTTCACACATATGAAATATGCCTGTTTTGTGTATATGTATTCTTGTATGTTCATGTATCTCAGTGCAGTGGGGGTAGTTACTGTATATAGCCCTATACGTTTCTTAGCATTGTAGCACAATATATCAGTACATCAGAGATCCAGAATTAAAGCCAAGGTTTCCACTTTGTGAGCATGAGATAAACAGTGTTGCTATAGTGCAGTCAGGTGTGCTAATCTAATCAGGCAACAAGCACGTCCATTACATTGCCTTCACCAGTAAAACGTGTGCTTTTTACTTGAACAACCGTCTACAGATGGACAGATTGCTTCAGACACAGACATTGGCCTACAAACTTACAGAAATATCCATATTATGTCCATTTAAATTCACGAGGCTTAGACCGAGAAGGTCTAAGGTGGAGGCACATCTTTAAACAGCATTTCATGGAATCTCTGGTCAGTAGTGCATGGACAAGTCAGTCCATTCTCACTGAAGATCACTTAAAACTATTATTTTACAGTATAATTGTTCTACTACTGTAAGGTCACTTCCACTGACAACTGACCATTTACAGTACTATTCGCCTCAGAATGTCAGCAGTCTGGAATCAAAGTAAGTCACTGCTTCGGTCATTAAAGGATCTTGAACAGCTTACAAAAAGCTACAGATGGCCTCAAGCCGGAGGAGAGTAAACTCACGTTATCTATGTAAATCCAAAACAAGATAAATCCTGAAAAAAAAGCAGATTAGTTTTCCTTATTTATGTATTTTTTATTAAATGCTTCCTAGCTGCTTCAGCCATGGTCACATATTTGTAATTTAAAGAGGGTTTATTAGCCTACAACCAGTTTAGTCAGACCAGCCTGTTTATGGGTTGATTGACCCCTGCAATACTGGAAGGGTAGCTTTCTCCCTTTAGAGGACAAGGTATATTTCCCTCCACTAAGTGTTTTTCAAGCATTTCCTTTGTTTGGATGTTAAAGGTATAACTATTATATATATTATACATATTTGTAAGCTAATATACTCAAATTCACCAAATACCTCCTCACTTTTCGCTAGCTTACCGTTCTGTGCATGCTGAAACAATTATTTGGTACTTCTACGCAGCCCTGGCTCCATAAACATATTGTACATACAAAGTTGCAAACACCGCTCACAACAACATTGCCTTTGACTTCGCAATGCATTTCAATGTTGGGGGTAAAGCTTCTGCAGGAGTTTGCTTTGATTTGATCTCATATTTAGCAAGCCTTCTCGAGAATCTAACCCTGCCTTTATTGGCATGGGAATGTGTTTTTATAGGAATCTGAGGTATAGGTTAATATACAATTCTTAAAGTCAGGAAATGTAAGAGGAAATAAGGTTTTTTATTTTTTATTTCTTAAAAAAAAAAAAAGATACTGTAACGAAGCATTAAAGACTCAATGTCACCAAGTGATTCATGTTATACCATGAAATTAAAGTTGAACTCGTGACAGAACACTGGACTGGATTTTATAAACAGGCTAGTCTTGCCATCTTCAACTAATTAACACATTTCTGAGGCTGCTGCAGGCTAATTAGTTACAGTATATGATACACCGTGTTCTTTAACAACTAGCCTTTAGGGAGATTTACAAATGCTTATGTGCGTTGGTGGCCGCATGTTCCTCTAAACGTGTCATTTGCCTTGTTTACAAACCTGTACTGTATATACAGTATAACTCAGAATAGCTGTCATTTTTGGTTCCCTTCCCTGAAGATATTTAGGTATTTTGCCTCAGATTTGCTGTTACGGGAATATTGATAATACCATTTCCCAGCAAAAGCTCCCATGTGGATGCCGCCATCACTACACGTAAAGACAAGCAGCAAATAGAATGATGTAACACCAAGCAGGGTTACACTCTGCCCCACCGTGAAAGGTATTTTATCCATTGTGACGCTTGCATTGCCAAGGCATGAACGTTTTCACGAACAAAAAGAGCAGCAAACAGTCTCTCTCCATCTCCTTCTTTGTCTCTTTTCTCTCACACAAACACACACACACACTCATTATGCAGTCCCACCTGCCATCTGCAAATGTCACTGCTGTAGGCCAACACAACAAACGTTAAGGGTAGCGCTCTTGCTTCTCCTCGCTGATGAGGCACTTCTGCTAATGCCCATCTGTTTCAAGCGGCCAGGCAATATATATATAAAGCAAGCATTTTGGGTTATGATGCTGCATTGTTTCGCCGGCTGCTGCTACAAGATGCGGTTGAGACGGTGTGTGTAGTTTATGTCCTGTTAGTCCGGACATGAGTTAAAAAAAAACTGACTGGCGGGGTGACAGGCAAGATGGCCGAACAGACGTGGTCATTTGTAATGCATAGTACATTGTAATGAGAGGTTATCGTTCATATGTCTGTTTACATGACAAAACAGTTCATAAAAAAGTCGCATATGCGCTTTGTTTTGATACTAGCAGGTGTATCAAGCTATCTGTGTTTACGTGTGTATAAAATGAAAATGCTTCCAGTTCTCATGTTAATTTGATCAGAAATGTTTAGTTAAGTGGTGATGAGTAATATACAGTATGGCCTCAAGGGAAAAATGGTCCCTTACAACTTTGGGCATTACATATTTGTGCATATATTTCAGAAAGCAGAGATGAGGAAGAGGGAGAGAAAGAGAGATAGAGAGATAGAGAGAGAGCGAGAGAGAGAGAGAGGTAGGAAGACAGAGAGAGAGAGAGAGGGAGAGAAAGAGAGAGAGAGAGAGAGAGTGTGAGCAACCATGGTCACTGTTGCTAAGTATAATAAAAATCCATCTGCTGTCCTTTTGTATTAACGGATATAAATCGTTCAGTTCCTTACGAAGCCTAATTCACTGTTCCTATTTTAGTGTCCAATACACATGAACACAAGATGAAATGTAGCAATGTATGTGTTTCATTCAGCTGCTAAACTTCTGCACTGGACTGTGCATATTTTATGTGCAAAACAAATAAATAAATAAAGTGGATTCATTTATTAAAAGCCACTGACAGCATGTATGCAGTAATATGGGAAAGATGACAGTAGAAAACACAGATATGGCGCTAAAATAGAAACGGAATAATATACAAGCATATGCAGATCTCTAAAAGATCATTTACCTCAGTGTCTGCATTAGAGTAGTAAGCTTTCTGATGACTTGGAAAACATTGCAGCCTGTGTGGCTTTAAAGGATCTGTAGAGCACAGACAGGTTTTTGGTTGATTAGATTAGAGTACTCTATGCTGAGTGAATGATGTCAGCTCAAATTTATCCCACCAAAAGGTGTTACCTTGCCACAAACACTTGCCAGTACAAAGGTCTTGAGCTGTGGGTTTTTAAGATAAACCTGCATACCTAAGATACAACTAGTTCAGTCAATTGTCAATAATGACACAAAAATAATATTGCGCACACACAAAGTATCTTATTAGTTTTTTAGCATCTTTCATCATTTATTTGCCATAACACAGAATGCAATCAAATTACAGAATCACTGAAAACCATCAGATTGGCTGTTTGGCGCTGGACACAATGAAAACGACCCCCAGCCGAAACAGCTGTGGTTTCAATTGCCAACCTGCCCTAGTCTGGCTCCGCCTGACTATTGCTCTCAGATCAATATTCCATGAGATTATAGTCTGGAAAGCCTCAGCAACCCTCCAAGCATACCAATCAATGTGAGTGAGTAAGATTACTCTAAAGTCCAGCGTAGCGTTTAGAAATGGTGGTAGAGCTAGATGAGGCGATCAAAACAGTTGAAAAACCAGTGAACACTTCTGAATGGAGCATCTTGAGACCCTATTCACAAAGTGAATATAGGGTTTGGTTACACCAGGAGAAACATGCCTGACCTACCCGTAAGCATCATTGAGCAAGTCTAACCCCTCTACCTGCTTCAATACATACAGTAGTATACTCACTTTACCATATGTCACTTTGGATAAAAGCATCTTCTCATAATTAAATCTGAAATTGATCTACCTGAAATGGCAAAAGCAAGCTGTGTTGCACTGTAATCATCTCTTGACAGCAGGCAACAAGCACAACACGCAGTTGGAAATCTACTAACTAGGTCAGAAGAATGCAATATTTCCTACTGTGTATACTACTTCTACAGTAGGCTCCTGTACTAATACTGCACATCTGAACCATAGCATAGAGTAACACTCCCATACTTCAGAATAAATTTAGTCTGAACTCGCCATACAGCGTAAACAGCACCGAGTACAGTGAAACACGCACAAAATAATAATAAATAATACAAATAACAGTGCTATGGGGAAAAAGGAAGATGAAAAACTGTCTTAAAGACAGAATACTACATTCTGACAAAAGAACGAAGGAATAAAATAAGAAGGAAAGCAGTTGAAACGGACAACCAAAGAAAACGACTAGTTACTGTAGTTGCGTGTGTTTACCTGCCAGGCGGTCTGAAGAGATGCGTTCTCGCTGCTCCATCTTGTGCACGTGCGCTAGTATGTGTGTGTGTGGTGAGTGCTTGCGTGAGCGTACTGTACGAGCTAAGCGGATCGAGCAGGTCGGCGCACTTCACACTGTGTGTGTGTGTGTTGTGATGACGGAGTCTGTGTTGTAGAGGCTCCTCAGAGTGTGTGGGGAGGGGAGGGGAGGGGAGGAGAGGGGAGGGGGCGTCACAGCCTGAGAACAAGACAGTTTATTACCCCCTCCATCACTTCCCAGCACTGTACTATAGTGGCACATGCAGTGCCGACGATGGGAGAACGTACACAGTGAGTCAGAGGGAGGGAGGGAGGAGATGAGATGAGAAACACAATCACCTTTAGTGTATAGCCGTGCACACTCCAGCACTGGGCCATTACTCTCCATGCGCACACACACACACATACACATACTGTACATGCAACCTGGCAGTGCATGCTGAATGCTTAGCCATCAGTATGCTTGTGTGCATTACGGTATGTGCAGTATTTCTTCTGTTGATGTGTTGCAATCTGCATATCATCAAAGAACACACTCATTCTCGAGGACCCTTGCTAAAGTCAAGCTGAAATCAAAGCAATATAACCTCCGCTGCGCCGCTCCACACATCGAAACGCATTGTGAGGCAAAGCATAGTACTACGGCTTTGTTGTTGCGAGCGGTGTTTGCCACTTTGTTTATGTTGCTATGTATGGAGCCAGGGCTGTGTGGAAGTATCAGATCGTTGTTTCAACACGCACAGAGAATAGCAATCTAGCGAAATGCGAGGAGATATTTGGTGAATTTGACAAAATGTGTATCATCTTACAATTAGCTTGCAATATCTGGTTTTACCTTTACGTCTGTACAAATATACAGACTATACTACTCTAAAACCTCTAATGTTTATTATGAGCTGAGTTGGTTACAGTGGAACATAGTGAAGGACTAGGGATGTTCCCAGCGACTAATTTCCCTGTCGGTTAAACACATTTTTTTAATTTTAAAAGTAGACTAGTCGACTAGTCTAAAAAAAAGAAAACACTCAGAAAACCTGATCACAATCAGGCTTGACATTGTCAATGTGTACATGTTGCAGGTCTCTCCCTACCTGCAGTCGTCGATCGGCTGTTTCGCCTCAGTGGGTGGATATCACGTTTTAGCTTTCCCTTTCTCCTCATTAAAAAAATATATATTCCTACCGCTTCATCTTCAGAGTATGTTACAGTAACAGTTATAGTAGCCTACGGTACAACAGTGGCAGAGTGCCAATACAGCTCCATTACACATGCATCGGGACATAAGCGTCATGCAACTCTCACTTTATATTGATTCTGTATGACTATCTGTACCCGTACCGTATTGGCTGTGCTGAAGCGTTAGCTAATTATAGTTATAGGTCACTGACCCACAAGGATCAGTTTGTTTGGTAATGAACACAGCACTCATCCATCCATCCAATTTCAGCCGCTTATCCAAAGTCGTGTCGCGTGGGCAGCAGCTCCAGCAGGAGACCCCAAACCTCCATTTCCCGAGCCACATTGGAAAGCTCTGACTGGGGGATCCAGAGACTTCCCAGGCCAGTGTGGAGATATAATCTCTCCACCTAGTCCTGGGTCTTTCCCGAGGCCTCCTCCCAGCTGGACGTG
>JAODOY010064737.1:0-16909 GCA_025399855.1 Forbesichthys papilliferus
CCAAATTTTTGTTGGTTTTTGACGAAACCCCCCCCCCCCCCCCACAATGATGTAAAGGGCACAAGTGATCGAAATGAAACTGGGACCTTGTCATTCTGCCAAGATATAGTGCAGTAATACCTTTTGTCAGCTGTAAGAAGAGCAGAGTTAAAGTGTACATAATCGATTACAAAGCACTTTTCACCCTTCAGGAGCACTAGCTTTAAATGTCATTACCAACTAATTAATTATCCCCAGGACTATAAAGCAAAACAGAAAATATTCCAGATATATGGGTGGCTATTTTAACTTGTGGAATTATAGCTTTGCTAAACTGACATGCCAGATGTGTGTCTGTTAGACACTTCCATCTGGGGAGCCATCCATTGCAACTCTTAAGGCCAGGCGCTTTCAATGGAATACTTGGCAGGTGATTGAACTAACCTGTGAACCAGCATCGCCTGTTGTTAAATCCATTCTTGCAGTAGAAAAGTCAGGAGAAGAGTGAAACATATTTTCCATTGAGAAAAGCCTTTGCCCTTCTTCTAATAAAACTGATGCTATATTGCATCACCTACATTAATATCTGTAGGGCCTGATGTTTTTTTATTTATTTTTTATTTATTTTTTATTTATTTGTATTTATGTCGCCCCCGTCACACCTAAACCACGCCCCTAGCTAACAGTATGACGTTGGTTGCCACTAGGTCTCACGGGGCAGACCGTTAAATTAAATCAATGTTACATTTTGACACCGCAAACAACACAATTGCAGAATTATAACAAAAATGATTATTCTTAAAAATCTATTTATTAAAAACATCCACAAAATCAATCATGTCAACACAGGAAAAACAAACAAACCAACAAATTGATGGTGTGTGTTTTTGGTGTCGTGGGCATTTGGCAATGGAGCCCAATATTTTAGTGTTATGTGTATTTGTTATTGTAGTAAGGCCTATATTAATATACCGCCCCCACACACAAACACACACACACACACACACACAAACAGTGCATAAAACGATGTACACACATGCTGCACAGTACATAGTATACCGTACAAACCCAGAGTCAAAGTGAAAGCATACTGCATTAAGTCCTGTTTCGGCACTCATACAAATACCTTTGCCCCCTTTCCCGTGTTGCTACTGGACGTTTGTTTCAGTTGTGCCATTTTGCATCCCTGCAATACACGGCAAAATGGCATGAGGGCATTCGTTCCACGTTGAGTTCTATAACAGTGTCTGTCTGTGTACGTAATTTCAAGAGTGTGTCCTAGATGTAGGAAACCTGGCATTCATTAGTTAAGATTAGTTAAAATATTAATTAAAACCGCAGTGCCAAGGCTTTCAAAGCAAAGTGCTCCCTCTTAAAAGAGCTGTACAGCTACAACGAAGCGGGCGTCATGATTTCAAGAGCAGCAAAGGGGGGAGTTGTCAATCTTGGGTTGGTTTAACGTCTGATCCGTTTCTGGAGGAGGCGTCTGCATAGCCTCAAACATGTCTCAGGGTATGGCGCACGTCGTGTGCGTGTGTGTGTGTGCGTGCGCATGCATGTGGACCTGTGGCAAAGTGAAACAAGCCAGAGCGAAGACTCCGGGCGCTTGTTTAAATGCCATTTATGGCTAAAGGGAAGAACGATACAAGCCATTCTGCGGCAGCCAGCTCCATCAGAGGTGGTCCTGTGACACATTCATGGTCCAAGCCTATCCTTCAGTGTGAAGGGCCAAGAACACCCCCCCCTTCCCACAACTAAGACAGCTCCGAGCAGATGAAGGAACTTAAACAATGCCTAAACCGATGCAACCAACCTGGACCATGTTGATTCCTATATGGAAAAAAAAGTTCTGCTTTTATGCTGCTCGCCCAAATTAGGAGTAGCAGCAGAGATATCGTGCTGAGGTCTAAATTAGGAAGTCAAGGGATGACTACACGGACTAACCTGGCCCAAAGTGTCATCAACATGCCCCAGGCAACCTAACCTGAGCTCCCATTGCTCATAAACAGACATTAAGCTTTTGGTGTTACCAAAAAATGCCGGCAGAACTTTCACTCAAAACACTCTGTGACTCACAGTAAGGTATTTACATATATCTAAAACACACACACACACCACATTGATGACGTATTAGATGTATTAGCAGGATATAGTTTTGAATATTGATTAAAGAACCTACAAGTAAAGTGTTACCAGGTTTGAGGCAGTTCAAGTGTGGGCGTGGCTACAGAGGTTAAGCCTATCTCAATTAGTTCAAATACTGGCAACAGAATGTGCGTTTCACACACACACATACAAACACACGCGCAAGTACGCACATACAAACTGCATAATATCTCTCCTTGTAAAGCTTTAAAAAAAGTATTATTTAAAAAATCTTTCATATTCAAAAAGTAGAGTTCTTAAGGAAGATGAGATTTGTCCATTGATAAAAAGGTAGGCAAACTGTTGCTGTAGTGCAAAACCTCAGCACACGTTGTCGTCCATGGCCGACATTGCTACTCCATGGCACGCAAAGCTGTCAATCAACAGTCAACTCAACTCAAAACAGGATTCGGGCTAAATCCCCGAACACGGGCTAAAGAGTCTTTAGGCCAGTCTCAAATCCATTCAGAGCTTTCGGGGGATTTTCTCCATTAAATTTACCCCATTCAGCCCCTGAATTATTATTATCTGGTGGTTCTTTACAAAAATACAGTAAAATTCAGGTTTGCACATTTCCCCTTTCACCCTCGTGTATTATATTGCATCCCTCGACCCCAGTGGTTGCAAAATGGCTGCAATTAGAAGCCTTGGCATTTAGTGAACTCGACAAGACAATTTCGGGGAAAATCTGCCCCCGGCTGATGTAAGTGTTCCGTAGATTATTCCATAGCGTTAATAATAGTAGTCCTGTAGTATGGCACGGTTAAGGTCACCCTTAGTTTTCATTTAGCTTCCTTATCCAGGAAGTAAAATAAGTTTGGTGGCGATACCAGAGGCCACAAACAAACCTCGGAGGGGAAGGGTTCGTATGGGCCCCTGATCTCACGTCTTATGGAAGGAGAGATAGTCCTAGTCAGTTTCTAAAAAAGAAAGAAAATAAAAAAAGCTAGTCGCAGATTTTCATGGGATTCCCAATTGCGGGTCGTTTTATTGTCCATCGCTGCAGTTCCCAAGTCCTCCACCGGAGTGTTTCGGGTCAGTGTGTTTCCGAGAACCTGGATCGGTCACTCCCATTGTCCGTTGACCGGGAGCGATTGGGGATCCCAGAGGTCGTCTGCGGGAGCGTGCCGCGCGTGCGCGTGGCCTTTCCGCGTGCCGGCACTGCGCGCACGCGGAGGGGAAAGCATTTGTCAGTCCATGTCGAGGTCCATGAGGTGGTTGCGTGAGCGAGGGGTGTGGGCGGTGTTGCGGCAGCAGCAGTGGGCACACACCACGCCCAGAACCAGGGAGAACAGACCCACAGCTGGAGGCAGGAGACAAAGAGACAGAGATGAGAGAGAGGAGACAAGGAAGACAGACAGACAGACAGACAGGGCCCGAGGTTACCTCCATATCTAGCCTCACTGCCAACACTGACCTGTACAAACACAGGCTCCCCCTGTTTGTGTGTCCCGCTATGCATTCATCTGACACATAGTGAGTGGCCTGTATTACACGTTCTGGTCATTTCTGAAGTGTAAAATTGTAGACACGACTACGGCACCAACATAATCTAATGAGCCGTGTTTTACATCGGAATAGTAAGCACGAAAAAAAATAGACACAATGATTAAAAATGAAATCAACAGCCAAGCAGAAATTGTCTGAAATAATAAAAAGGTATTCTGCTGACCAGACAATATGACAGAAAACAATGCAACAACACTATTTGCAATGTTTAGTTTACCTAGAGAGGCTGATGCTCCATACAGCAGAGGTAGCTTGAGGGAGTCCCACACTGTAAGTGGATGGGAGAGAAGGTTGAAGACCACGCAGGAGATTTGAGTGAAACGTCAATTGACTCATTATTTTCCAACACATACATAAGGTTATGGATGTGAACGCACGCACACGCACACACACACACACACCCGCCATGCTCACCAGCCATGCGAACAGAGAGAAAGACTTGAGCGGAGGTCAGTATTCCAGCTTGTGTCCAGGCTCCGGTGGAGGCCGACAGGTACCAGGGGGTGGCAGTACACTGGTACCCACCGCTGTCCCTGCACATAAGAACACAGAAGAAGAAGAAGATGATGATGTCACAACACACGCAGTACATCTGTTGTGCTGCATTATATTTATATTGATATAAGCACATGAGTACTATGGACGTATCAAGTGAGAACTACATTTTAATTTATTTTTTACTGTGATTATTTGTATATTCAAAACGCTCATTACAGGTGAAATATCACAGAAGCAGGCTGCAAAAGGTCAATTTCTCGCTTTACATCTAGAAAAGGACCTCCCACTGCTCTCTTCTCCTCACCCAGAGCACCAGCAAACACTTCTCGATAACGGTTGCCATAAATAACATACACACCAACACAAACGCGCGCACACACACACACACCCCCCGAACACACACCCCGAACACAAACGTACGCCCAAACACAAACCCAAAACACGTACCCGTCCTGAGCGGCGTGAATGTTCAGCACGTAGGTGTGTGTGTCCCTGCGCTCCAGCGACAGTTCACTGGAGGAGTTGTGGCCCTCCATGCGCACCACGCCGAAGCGGTCCACATAGGCCAGGCGGGCACCGGTGGTGGAGGGGTTTCCTCCGCCCCCCCGCAGCCCGGAGAAGAACCAGTGCACCTCATAGGCCAGGTCGTCTGGAGAGCAGTCGAGGGGGGGGGGGGGGGGGGTGAGTGCATGTGATTCCCTTGGCGAGTCATTGGGAACAAATGCGGTACCCAGTTAGCTTAGTTGGCTAACGTCAAAGACGTTATTGATATTCTGTGTCAAACTGGCGAGAACTAAAAGACACCACGACGACTTCCGCGCCTCAATAAGTCTTAGACTTATTTACGAGAAAGGTGCACACAGACGGACAAGCGCTCATCCCACGCGGTGACAAAATAAAATCTGCAGACATCATTCAGATCTTTTCTCTTACTGGTGGTGCGTGGCAAAGGAAAGAGGTAGGAGGGAAGATGGGGCAAGAGAAAGGAGAGAGAGAGACAGAGAGAGAGAGCAAGAGACAGAAACAAAGAATGAGAGAAGCAGGCTCTGATAGGGACAAGAGGAGCCAACTAGTCATTAGACTGTCAGCGTGAGAGCGGCTATTAGCACTATACCACCCCCCCACACACACACACACACACACACACACACACAGAGCTTAGCCATTCTATGCCATTTTGCAAGAAACAAAACAAAGAAAAACAAAAAAGGAGGGAAAGACGCATTTTATGACCCACGTCTGGGTGAACATCCTAAGAGGGGGGATGCGTGAGTGAATGGAGATAAGGCGAGGAGGGATCAAAGATAAATTAGAAGGGGGCGTGTGGAAGAGGGAGAAGTACTAAATGAGGGTGATGGAAGGTGACCTGGGATATCTCAGAACGATAAATTATATCTAAAGTGATGCAAATGTAGCATTGGAGCTGGAATCTGCCATCCAAAGCCTCCGTTTCATTTTGTGAATTAGCTTGCCTGCGTTTCGATGTTCACAAGGCCTCTGCTGTCACATTATTTGACAAGCTGATCCGTTAGTGCAGCTTGCGTCGACCAAAATGGAGATTACGCGGTCGGTTTTAACGCTGACGATGGCGGAAGACAAGAGGCCTTTGCTCATTTCCGCGGCGAGTCGAGCCCTGAGCAGATGAAACAGGAAGTGACAAGCGGGTTTGACATTTCCGCGAGGGCCAACTGACCACTCAACTGTCTGACGAACGTGGTTCCGACAATGAGGAAACGATTAGCTCCAACGAGAACAAACTTTTCTTTTTGCTACCATCCTGCAGAGCTAACCTCCGCTATACAATATATATTTCACTGTAGACCTACATCTTCCACATAATTATGGTAAGGTGTAACAACCTTATCTTAAAGTCCTAGACTACTAGTTGCTAGGCAACACTGCAATTAACTATGAATGCGCCTATTTAAAGCTATACAAAGTAAAATGCTCATTAGATCATGAACATGAAAGTAGTTAGTAGCTACTCGAACAGGGCACACAAAGGAGTCAACTGGATAGATGTTAACTTCATAACACTTCTTTAAAGCTACTGGGTCAAATACAGACCAAACAGATTAGAGTAAAAAAAATGTTAGTCACACAATGTTTGACTGCGATGTGAATTTGTTTTTTAATTGATGCATAACCTTGTAAATGGTTCAAATCCACGAGTATAGTCTGTGATTTATTATTAACAACTGTTATTTCATCCCACGCAACAGTGACAGCATTCTGCGCAGGCGTATTTCCACGGCTCCTCGGCACCTTGGGGCTTTTAATGCCACACACTCGTCATGGATCAAAGGCAGATTTAGCATAATTCCTAAAGAGTGACATGAACCTGGGCTGCTTGTCTCAGCAACGAGACTAGCGCTCTTGACAACAAGCTATAATTAGAAGACTCTCCTCTTCTCTGACACTTTGTCCTCCTGTCATACTGATGTTTTTTCTTTCTCTCATGTTTTCATTTGCACGTGCGTGCGCACACACACACACACACACACACACACACACACACAATATTGTACTGTAGTAATATGTGCCTAAATATTTTACTGTATAACCTGTGTATTCTGTGTATAACATGCATGTAAGCATAGCAGGTTTCACCCATGTGGGGAATTCATAAAATAAACACACATTTAAAATAATAAACCTGCATAATCACAACTTAATCTATTTATAAATAATGGTGGAATGCATGCTAAATAACATCCAGGAAAAGTTTGACTGAAGTGGATTCGTGGGAAAGAAGTCCTCTCCTTCGTTTGGCAACTGTCAAGAAGTGCACTTGAACAAGGCACTTGTCCCCTAACCTGCCACCAAAGAAGCTTCATAGCTCTTACACAATGACTCTTCTATAAGCTTCTATAAGGATGTCACTGACAAAGACCACAATGGGACTTCCCCCATTGAACCCCAGTGGTTAGGAATCTCTTGGAAAAGAGCATTTCAAGCCATACGGCACACAAGAGCGCCCAGCGTCCCGTTGAAACATGAGTAGAAAATGTACCGGTTTGCCGGCAGATGCTCCCGCAAAAAAAAAAAAAGTTCTTCGATGCGCCTCTGATGGAATAATCTCGCTCCCTTCTTGCGCTGCCGGCCAATAAAACCCAAAACGGCTGTCTGTGGAAATGAAGTCTGATTGGGTTTCCCGGGATTAATCCCATGGGGGGAAAAGCGCACAGGGGTTTTTTTTTTTACAGCCCTTCGCGCACAATGAGTCTCCACACGCACGCACACGCGAAAACACATCGCCTGCGCGTTCGCCCATAATACACGGACGTGCGCATATGCTGGACGTGCGCGCAGGTGTGATTGCGTGAGCCCATTGTCTCTAATTGCAAAAACACCCAGTTTTGATGGAAGCAGACACAATGGATGGACGGAGGCGGAACGCAGAGGGCTGAACGACAGACGAAAGCCAAGTGGAAAGTGGTTAGGAGAGAGTGCTTAACAACCATTTGGGGCCGTGCTATGCACTCCATTAGCTCTGCGGAGTTGAAGAGCAACGCGGAAAATTTCAAACGCAGAACTTTTGTTTTGAGGCTGAGCAGCAGCAGTGAAAACTGTCATTCAGAGCCGATGATGTTTTCAAATTACGAGAACAAAACTAAAAAATTCACCAACAACAATGGAATTCATAATTAGCTACACCTTAATATAATTAATTCATGAATATGTTGCGGGCTACCAAACTGTTTGCTAGATTAATTTGCCACGATATTGCCTTCTTGGTTGCTGCAGTAAACAAGCCATGGTATTTAACAGTTACAAACGCAAACAGCATCTTCATGAAGTGTTCAGCTCCCTGAATATGCTGTCAAAGCTCTCAACCAGCAGCAGAGGTTACAGACAGTAGGCGTCCCTCCAAAACATCTAGCGCTCTTTTAGCGCTGGCCTTTATGCAGTACTTTAGTTCAACAGCATCTAGAGCGGTTCCCCGTGAGCGGCTAATGAAGCTCTCTCATTTGCTCACGATCCCGCTCTGCGCACATCTTGTGTCATAATCTACCAGTTCTCCTCTTCATCTCTCCACCGCCATTTTATCCCACTCCTCCTTTAATGCTCCCGCCATTAACAGCCTCACGAGTTCTGTCGCCCATACCGCATTTTACGCGCCATTTGCATTCCCTTCTCGTGCTCACTCTTTTATTGCCCTCTCTCCCTCTCTCTCCCCCTCTCCCTCTCCCTCTCTCTCCCTGACTAATGGACCATGAGATGGGCTAATTAACGGGTGTCTGTTGGTACCGCAAAGACTGCTGGGTAATTTGGTAGCATGGCTCCAGTATGCTGACGAGAGGAGAGGAAAATGTTAATATCTTGAAAGCTATGTTTTTCCTGTGTCCAGGATGAAATCTATTTAGTTCTTGTATTTAATGACGTGTTTAGATTTTTGTTTTAACCCTCACTGGAACGCCAATGTGATTCAACGTTAATCTACAATACGATCGAAAGGTAGATTGCACTTCCAGGAAGCTTTGACAACATTACCTGGAAACCGAAATGCAATATAACCCAGCTGAGGTTGGAAAAAAACAAAAGTGCAGGAGGTTTTAACTGAGATTCAACACTGAGTAAAACTGACATAATTATTAAGATTAATACATACAGTAATTACACTATTTTAATTCTGCATGAAAGACATTAAGGTTATACTTTTAGTGCCATAGCTGACGCAAGAACACATTTTAACATCATGAACTCCTTTAGCTTTGATGGACACTTGTGACAGCAGGCTTGTCTTTTTCTGCGTGCGTGCGTGCATGTGTGCGTGCGTGCGTGCATGTGTGCGTGCGTGCGTGCGTGCGTGCGTGCGTGCGTGCGTGCGTGCGTGCGTGCGTGCGTGCGTGCGTGCGTGCGTCAATGCACCACTCCAAGCTAAAACAAACAGCAAAAGTCTTTGTGAAACAATAAAAAACAAAGCTGTTTTCTCTCCCGGATGAATAGACTGGCACGTCGTGTTCTTTGAACAATGGCAGGGCAACACACACACACACACGCACGCACACGCACACACACACACACACACACACGCACGTTGCAAACAAACACGTTTTAGCAATGCCAGACTCCAGCGAGGAGGTAAAAAGGCACATCATTATTGCCGACGACGTCACTGCAGTCGACTCCTCCGGAAGTCAAGGACATGTACCAACAGTCAAACACACACTTAACATCCCCGGCATGCCGGTCATTCCAGGGGGAGAGGCGGCCTGCTTGCCTGCCTGTACACATCAGCTGGTTGCCAGGACAGATCAAACAACACAGGGGTCGTCAGGCAGGCCAAAAACACACCGGCGCACAACATTCCCTCCATATTAGCCGCTATAGTAGAGGACGAAGGTCAACTATACATCTAGGACAGGGATATTCAATTACAAATTCAAGCGGGACAAATTTTATAAAGAAAAACTGTAGGTAGGCGACATATTTTCAGCAACGATTTCACTTTTTTGCAATTATATTAAATTATTTAAAATAAACAAGTAAACGCACAGTAATTATTTGGTAACATAAATACAATGTACATTAACCTACACATGGGGTTTGCATTCTGAAATGTAAAATCAGTGTGTCAAATTTCAGTATCGGAGTATGCATTAGGTGAGAGAGCTACAAGAGCGTCTACGAGAGCGTCCGCCCTGCAGCTTGAGTAACGTTCAATGCGTCACTTCAATGGCGAAGGTTTTCTATATGAATTTAAATTCTCAAAGAAATCACGCACGCTTGCAACCGGTTTACAATGCAGTGTTCTACAACTGAAATTACATTTGTTAGACAAAGTAAATGAATACGGAAACAAATAGTTGGTAGACTATTGGCACCAGATTCCAGGTATTCTTACCAGTATGCGTTCAAATGTGACTAGCACCATACCCAACCCTTTATCTTCAGGAACTACAGGAGATATGTGCACACCTGTATGGACAGGTCTGGAGTACTATATATTACATTTACAAACAGACTATGTCCTGATGTCTTGGCTGTAGAGCATTTAATAATAACTAATTTACAGTAATAGATTGACTTGATTACTTGTATAGTGGTTAAACACTGTATTGAACTAGTGTAGTGGCCAAGGGTGCATTCCCCTCGTGGGCAACATGGGGTACTCGGTGGGCCGCATTTGGCCCGCGGGCCGCTAATTTAATAGGCCTGCTGTAGGATATGTATTACACAGCGGTTCCCAACCTGAGTGTTCCATATTAGCCGCTACAGTAGACCTCTATAGTAGACCTGTATTGTAGAACACTATGTTGTAGATGTCGCCCTGCTCCAACACACCTGATTCTAATGAATTTAGTGAATCCCCAGGATCAGAGTTGGGGACCATTGTATTAGAATACAGACAAGTCATCTGCCCAGCTAAAGGACAGAACAGAAGGCGATGTGGGAGGCCGCTGGCGCTATTATTCCGACAACACAAGCCATTACCAAGTCAAGATGTCAATTACACTAAGCAAAACAACATAAAGGTTCCCAGTCATATCTAAACGAGGGGTCTTGTGGTTAGCCGTTGGCCTGATGAAGGCCATGCTTACACAGGATGCAGTGATACAGTCGTCTGATTGAGCAATGCTCGCTTCTGGAAGATTGACATTATTTGACTCTAAAAGGTGTAGGAAGGTGCGTGGGTGGGTGTGTGCGTGTGCATGCGTGCATGTGGGTGGGTGGGTGCACGCGCATGTGCGTGCATATGTGGGTGGGTGCGTGCGTACTGCATGTGCGCGCGCATGTGTGTGCAATGTGTGTGTATGATAATGCCAGACCCTTCTCTTAGGTATGCTGAATTGCAGTTCTCCTGTTAGGGCTTGTTTTACGATAGATATGACGAACATACTGTAAATACACACACACACAAAACAGTTCATGTTGTAATTGTGTGAAAACAATAAGCTGCCCCACCCAATCCACCAACACACACACACACACACACACACACACAGTTGTGCATTTCTCCACACAAAAGACAAACACACATACGGCGCTGTTACATAACACCTAGTTGGGTAAATGTTCACCACCGAGCAGAACAAAGCTGGTATGCGTTTGAATTTGATGTTGTGCAACACCCCTTCTCCGAACAGGATAAAAAATAAAAAAGCCTTGGGAACACCTATTTGTGTGTGTGTGTGTGCGCACGTGTGCATGTGCGTTTGTGTGTGAGAGAGAGAGAGCACACCTAAGTTAATGTTTAGCTGCAGTTAATAATAAAATCCAACAAAAGTGCCTCACCTTTGGAGAATAAAAGACGCGTCATTCAATACCCGTTTGCTAATTGACTAACAGTATAGCCTGTGAAAACCATTGTCCCTTATAAGGCAAGGATCCAGTAGACACTAGGACATACCACACCCTCTGCCGGATCACCTTTCCTAACTGAGCCAGGCAAGGTTTTCTGACGCATTCTTTTCCTCTGGCTAATTATTTTATAATTGCTGTTCAAATTCGTCAAACTAAGGCAAAAGCGTTTTGAACTTAAAATGTTTCGACTTAAACTGTAACACAGGCCATCGTATATGATTGTTTGCTGGGAGCTATACCTCCTCAGACCATTTGCGTGCTTTCACTGTGAACTCAAAGCAAACGGAAAATAATTTGAAAACATTTGTTTGCTATTGTGAACGCACCTCCGTGCAACGCCACGCCACGCTAGACATAGCAGATCAAATCAAGGAACATCAAGGTCACATTCAAGCTGCCTGTGTTCATAACGAGGCTCTGATTATGTTCCATTAGCTTGCGTATAAAAATAAAAAAAAGTGTGTCACTACAAAAGGTCGGGTGCAAGAGAAACTCGCACACGTTGATGCACGTTTGAGGAAACTGTGGTTCATTTGTTCCATACTAGCCTGACACAAAACAGGAAGTCTGTGCAATGAAACCACATGACTCGCAGGGACTATATCACGCAGATGAATGGTCAACCGTGACCCTGCATATTTACCCTAATTTGAAATATCTTCACTGTCATCTGGATCTGTTAGCAACATTCCAACACTGTGTGTGTGTACACTATCATTCCTATGGTAATCCCCTTCCAGAAGGGATATTAATACTTTGCTTGTTCTTAGACACACCTTGCATGTGTGTACACACGCACGCGCGCACACACACACACACGCGCCCACCTGTTAGGACCGGAAAAATGATGCGTTCTAGACTAGGTCTGGATAAATACATAGTCATGACTCACAACGATGCGCGTTTACAGGCATAAGGTAAGACTAATGCAGCGCTGAACATCTGTACGCGCGCGCACACAACACACACACACACACAGATTTAACGGTGCTCTGCAGGGAGCGAGGAGGTCTGTTCTGTGCATTTGGCCGTATCGCTTATCAGGCCGACGCGAGACAGAAGGAAAACAAATGACGGAGGGGAGGAGGGAGAGAGAAGATGGATGGACGCAAGAGGAGCCTTACAGCATAGGGGGAAAGAGAGAGAGAGAGAGAGAGAGAGAGAGAGAGAGTCGAAATAAAACAGCGATGCATGGGCGGGAACATCCAGATGGCGGGAAAAAAAAAATAGGAAAAAAATGAGAAAGATAATTAAGAGATGGCATGGGGCACACACAGGGGGTAGAAATTACAGAAATGAATGCTTAGAGGGGGATGGGTACAGATATATATATATATTTCTGTATGCTGCATGAAAACATTACCGCTAGCTGACATCGTTATATAATCGGATGGCTCTCGGAGATGGGGCTACCCCTCCACCGCCCCAAGGGGTCGCGAGACGTTCCTCCCATCTAGTTTTATCGTCTCCATTAAATGTGCATACATCTGCCCGCGATGGTGTTGCACAGATATTTTATAGGCTATTATCTTGGCTGGTATTGCTGTACAATTGCCCCGGAATAACTCTGGGTGTCTCTTTACAGTTGTCTTCGGTTAATTTACTCCTTGAAACGCGAACAAATTGACATACGATGCACGATGAACGAACTCCAGGAGGCTCTCTCGCATAAATGTGGCATATTAAGCCAGTTCTCTGTATAAGTTCATAAATATTGATAATATCGAGGACGTGTATCTTTCTGGTTCTGGAAAATTGTATCGAGGTAAATACTGAAGCGTCAGCAACATTGTAGGCCTGATAAGCTCAAAAATGTCCAAAATACAACGGAAATTGTTTTAATTATTACAAAAGGATGTATACCTGCACATGGCCTTAGTTAGAAGCAGGGAAAATGAGGCCAATGGCTTTGTGGATGTTTTGTAGGCTGTTTGGGATCAATAAACAGTAAGGTAAGCACCAATTTCGTTACTTTTCTCTGCTGTGTAGAATGAAGATATGAAGAAATACAGTCCTCTCCCTCCTTGCTCCTAAAACCGAGGTGTCATGCACTATATGCAGTTAGTGCACGCCGCCGCACAGCACTTCACCAAACGGCAGCTACCCGACACACGCTGTGTAGCTTTGTGCGCTCGCCGACAACATGACGCGATTAGGCTCCACGCAACAGCATGACACAGGCCCGTGGATGAAGCAACAAGCAGTCAGATAAGCCAGTTATGGTGTAGCCGCAACATGACATGTGATGGGTCATCTGGTCACCCTGGGAAGCCCCCTCAAGAGGGATGTATGCGTGTGTGTGTGTGTGTGTGTGTGTGTGTGGGGGGGGGGGGGGGCACTATACTGTCTCCCAGTCGGAGAACTGGAGATATGATCATAAAAAATAAACTAAATTCTAAAATAGATCGGAATTTGCGGCGTGGTTGACAGTGTTGCAGATAAAGTGTGTGTGTGCGTGCGCCACATACCGATCTTGGGCGACGACCCAGAGACACTCAGAGAGCAGGTCATCTTGGCTGTATCCAGGGGATACACGCTGGCGGGGTTGGAGTCAAGGGCAATTCTGAAAGAGGGGCCTGCAACACAAACACTTATGCAACTCAGTTTGATTGCTATGTTAGACATGCGCGCACACACACACACACACAATCTACAGTGTGTGCGCAAAATGTATTTATTAATAAATAAGAGTAAATTGTGTTTACATGCTTCCTACTTCAGAATGATACCTGTCAAATTATAGTGCATATACTTTTTTTACTGTAATACGTTACTGTAATACAGTCAAGTTTTTCTTGTCTATTTAAATGCCTTTATAAGAAACTGTCACTCACTAATATTGAGTATGACATCGACACTCACATACAGCGTTCCAATATATGCTGCATCATCAGCATCGGCAGCAGGTATTACATTACCGTGTACACTTTATAAAAAGATAGATGTGCAGTTTGCAAGACGCGCACGCATACACACACATGAATGAATGCAGGGATTCCGTCGCCCCAAGGCAATAGCCACATTCTTGTAAAAATAGAACCGCTCAGTCGAGCACTGTGTGTGTGTGTGTGTGTGTGTGCTCCTGCAAAAGACAGACAGAGAAAGACTGTAGGGACTGCTCTCGTGTGGGGTCAACATGCTAAATGATGCACTCAGAAACGCACATATCACACACACACAGAAAGGAAAGCAGCGGTTTAGATCTTCAAATCTGCAGCTGCTTGATTGGCCAAAGGGCTTCACTTTGAAGATGTCCCAGAGAGAGAGAGAGAGAGAGAGAGAGAGAGAGAAGATCCCTCTATTCCCTTCCTCCCTCTTGAAATTATACAATCTCTCCTTCTGTCTTTTACTCCCTCTCTCCATCTACTAACGCCTCACGCGCACGCACGCACACAATCTGCTTTTCTCCGCCTCCTCTTCTCCTCACTCAGATCAAAAGGAAATTAAATCAGGCCAGTGGCAGTGAGAGACATCTAAATTAGGTGCCGTTATGTGTGTATGTGTGTGTGTGTGGGGTGTGCTAATTTGTTAGCCAACAGCATACACGTCATAACCCGACGAGACCAGATATCTGCGTCTGTTAAGAAACGTCCATCTGAGGAGCCACCCGGTGGAACGGATTCAAGAGGGCAGGCTCCTTGGAAAAAAGACTTTGCATGTGATTGGACGAACCTGTGAACCAGCAGTCTGTTGTTATCCACTCTTGCGGTGTAAAAGTCAAGAGAAGAGTGGAAACACATGTTTCTTTGAGAAAAGCCTTTGCTCTTCTAATACATTATAATAAAACCGATGCTATATTGTATCACCTCTAGGTGTTTTTGACTGGAGTTGTTTCCAGGTTGCCTTTGTCACACCTAAACCACGCCCGTAGCTAAACTACGACGCCGATTGGCAACACACTACATTTACCGGCCTGAATCAACTCAATTTCCAAGCACTCCAGACTGATTCTCGCGGAAAAGTCATATTGAAAATATAGTCTATAGACTATACACATTACGACGCGTCAACTATTTTCTACATATAGGCATACACTATGTGTGTGTGCGCGCGCTGTGCACTCAAGTTTACACTGCTCCGAGTGTGTGTGTGTGTGTGTGTGTGTGTGTGCACGTGCGTGCAAATTACACCGTCGACAGCCATCCAGCCATTCCTGTACGTCAGCGCAGCTGGGAATAATAATAGTGTCCGTCTCTTAAATGTTGATACTATTGTTGCTCCATTAAGAACCATTAACGGAGCGTAGAGCAAGACAGACATACATACATCTATGAAAGTAACATGTTGACAGTGAGTGCAAACAGAGTGTCACACGCAGACATAAACGAAACGCTTGTTTATTCTCAGTGACTCCGCGTGACTGATATGCGGAATAAGTATAACATGGAGTTATTTAGTAATGAGGAAGTCCAAACAGAACGTTAAACCACTTGTACTGTATTTAGTTATGCCTATCCTCTGTGCTGCTAAACTACAGTTATTTGAGTCCCCGCTGAGATTGAGAGAGAGAGAGAGATTCTTTTTTTTTACAAATGTCACTCATGTCCTGGGCTCCACGTTATACAAGCGATCAGAACAAGAGATGGTTGAAAGAGGGTTTTCACCAGAAGGCCTCAGGCTGAGCCATTGTTGCGTTAGCTCAGTCAGCGACAAAGGGCAGCAGAACGGCTGTCTGCTGGGACAAAGAGAGTCTGAGATTGTAGGGAGTAGGTGCGTCCTGTCCCATTGTCTTGACGGAAACAGCAGTACTGCAGGCTGTAGTGATGGTATACCGTGTGTGTGTGTGTGTGTGTGTGTGTGTGTACTGTAGCCTGTGCACACTATATAGGAAGTATTAGCCCAAGAAAAAATGGATTACGACTTTATTAACAAATCTGATTTGGCTTGAGTTTTTTACTTTTTACACACACACACACACACACACACACACACACACACACACACACGCACGCACACAAACGCAAAGAAACACATCGTACCCTACCCCACACACACGCAAAACACACCACCCACACAAATAAACCTACACAACACAATAACAAACTAACACAATAACTAACCAACATTAACAGATAAACACACACTAACAATAACAAACTACTACACACACAAACAAACACACGCCACACAAACTAACACACGTAAGAGATAAACACACACTAACAAACTAACACACGTAAGAGATAAACACACACAAACTAACTAACTAACTAACACAAACACACACACACCGTTCTCCTGGAAGTCTATGCGGACCCTGTTGGATTCTCCGCTGGCCGCCCTGGTCCAGGTCTGGCCCGGCTGCCTGGTCCAGGCTGTGACGTTACACCAGTAGAAGCCTCGGTCCGACAGCTGTACCCCCGCCAGGCGGAACCGGAACTCCAGCGGGCCGGTCTTGGTCAGAACCAGGCTGTCCCTGTGTGTGTGTGTGTGTGTGTGTGTGTGTGGGGGGGGGGGGGGGGGGGGTTTA
>JAODOY010064759.1:0-16907 GCA_025399855.1 Forbesichthys papilliferus
TAAGTCCACTGCTTACACTAAAATGTAATAGCATAAATATACTGTAAAGGTAAAAAATATAACAAATAGCGAAATTCTATCAATCTATAACCAAATCTATACAAAAATCACATGTAAGTAAAAATCTGAGAAGCTGTTGCAGTGGTCTATTCATCTTTTCCGCGGCTGTACACACACACACACGCGCGCACGCACATACACACATCATGGATGAACAGCACACGGGTACTATTAAAAGCATGCGTTACAGGGCATGGAGACTTTCCGCAAGACAAAACAAACACACAAGCTTAAATCCATAATGTCCACAGAGGAAATGTGCGTGGAATATTCACGGCTCTGCTTTAATTACAGAATCCACAAGCCAGCTGGTCTTGTGTTGCAGATGTACAGTAACTATAGTGCCGTCTTGGCCAGGCACCCACGTGTGAATCTATTAAGAGCCAGGGTGTTTCTCTCCTTCATTTCCTCTAGTTTGCTCTCCTCTGATGCTCGGGAAGCTTTTTGGTGGGGGGTGGGAAAGGGTTTTGGCTCCTGTCGGGTTGTACTTCACTTCAAGCTTCTCCCGGTACCAGACGGCCGCTTGGCTGATGGTCGGCCACACGACCACACTGTCCCACCAACGATACTCTGCTGGGTTCGTGATCATGGTGGTTCACCGGTGTGCAAGGGGACGGGGACGGGGGACGGGGACGGGGGACGGGGGTGGGGGGGTCGGGGGTTATGGTGGGTGGTATACCGGTTGGAGGGGATGGAGTTAGAGAGAGAGAATTTCATTTTTGCTATTACTGCGTCTTTTAAATGATATCGACGTCTATTGTTATTGTTATTACCACTGGCGATATTACTGTGGGACTAGATGTTCTATTGTCTGTGATATTGTTCTTATCGAGGGCTGCCTGCCCCTCTAGCTTTAGCAATGCTGTTTCAGTAACTGATATGCTAATAAAGCTAACTTGAACTTGGGGGAGAAGGAGAGAGAGAGAGAGAGAGGGAGAGACACACCGAGGGCCCACTCAAGCCGCATCACATTGTTTGCGCCCACTTGCCAGGTGGGGCTTTGCTTTTAGGGTACACATATGGTGTAGGGATACAGTGGTATATACACATAGGGCGTAGGGATACACAGTACCCTGTGGTAGCAGTTCATTCTGCTGCTCAGTGGCAAAGGCCTTGTGTGCTGTACGCCATGTTCTAAACAGTAACACAGCAGCAAAGGTATAGTGGAGTGATGGCATCCAGAACAGAGAATGCCATCAAACTCCCAGTGTGTTTGTGTGTGCTTTAATCCAAGATCCTCTGTTTTTTCTGTCCATAGCTTTCCAAAACTGTATCTTAGTGTGTGTGTGGCCCATTAAGCTAATGCTTTGGTCTGACATGCTAGTGCTTAGTAGAAGAGACATATAAATGCCACACTGCATTTATGTTTCTAGCCTTTGTTGTCCTGGTCAATGTGAAGGTCCAATCCTTGGTCTGAAACAGGTACTAGTTACCAGACTAAAATTATAATCAGATATTTCATTTTTGGATTGGCTACATTTAATAACATAACCTGATTTCTTTTCATTACTTTTAGATTAGTTCACGGCTAAACATTGTTCTTTGAAAGGCCACCTGAAGCAATTTAATGCGTTGATGTGCCACATGTATTTTTGGGATCGTTTATGTTGCCCAGAATATCATATTAAATTTGAACTTTATTTCAATTATTAATTGACATTAATGAAAGGTTAATAATGCATTAATTAAACATGAATGCAAATAATGAATAATAAATGATGCATACATTTCTTTTCATTTTTGCAATTAGTTAATTCCCAACCCTGGAAACAGACCACCGAGTGATTGTTAAATAAGTACACTTGACTAATTTGATTAACAGCTGATAAACACTTGGTGAGGTTCAGGCCAAGGTGGAAACCAAGACATCCTTGGTTTCCACCTTGGTTTGACCCTCACCAAGTCTTTGTCGTCCATTGAACCTCAACATAAGCGCGACATGGACTCACAATGCTACCGTATGACGTTGCCTTTGTCTGCACAGTGTGTGTAGCCATAATTCACTCTTTCAATGGCCTAATAAACAGCCTAATTACGTGGAAGTAATGTGCATTTTCATACTTGCTCACCCAGTGAACAACTCGACTCATGCTTATTTCTCTCATCATTTGATAACGTTTTAAATACCACAAGGGACCATTGTTCTTCCAGTGATTCCACCCAGATGCTCTCGTTATATAAATGTCAGCTTTGTTTTTAAGGCAACATGCGCGCACAAGCTAACTCAAGCTAACCGAAGCTAACTCATGCTTGCATATTCCACAATAGCCGAAGGAGGAAGACAGACTAGAGAGTCCTAAACTTACTATTTATTCAATTTTCTAAGAAGGTTCTGAGAGCGTTCCATGCTCCTACGTGGTTTCTTTTGAATTTATTTTAATTGACACCTAAGCCTTGACGTTCTTGCTTCTAATAACATGTCTAGATGACTGAAATGGTCTGCTGAATTAAAACAAGAAAAACATGGTATCTTTTCAGATAATCAACTAATGACTCTTATCTTAATTCTCTGACAATAGTCATTTGATATACAGTAGATTGATTAGGTTATCACAGTTTTAATGAATGTCTGCTATTATCACAATCATATGTTGTATAATGTTCTGTACTGTATGTGGTTTCAAGTCTCTCAGTGACCGTAGATGCTGCTATATACTAGTACTGTAACTACCTCTTTCATCTTATGGCATATTGCCCATGCTGTCTTTTGGGAAAGTAACGTTACCCCGAAATTCCACTGGGAGCGTGTGCTGCCACTGCCACTGCTCCGACACGGCCTCAGGAGCTGATCGCGGCCACTCTAGTCAATGCTTTCACTTCCACCACACGCGACGCAGGAAGTGTTTGAAGCGTCCCAGAAGCGTCTCTCCGCTCTGCTTCGTTAAAGATAGACGCCGTGTCTTTTTTTTGACGGAAGCTGCGGCCATAACACGCGCTGCTCAAATACAAAATACAGTTGAAAACGAGTACAAAACAAAGTGTGCAGACTCACGAACGTATTTCACATGACTACATTGGTGGCAGGAGGCCAGAAGTGGAAGGACGTGACATCTGGGACGATCGGTTCATTTTATAAATTAAAAAACAAGGATATATATGAGACCACAAATCCTTTTCATAGGGACAATTCCAGAAAGGACCATGGTGTGAATATAATAGCAGTAGATTTTGGGAGTGGAAATAAGTCAATGTCGGATGTTGATCTCGCCGATACAACTGTCTCGCAGCGCTACGCTTTTGCAATGCTCCTGCTGAGGACGGGAGGATGAAACAAACCCGCGTCAGAGCTGGAATCCGCCATTATCCTTCCCCTGTAAAGCAATTTGAGCTACAAATGCTGTATGAAAAGTGCTATACAAATAAAGTGTAATAATTATTAGTACTACCTGCTGGCTATAAGCCCCTACTGTCTGCTGAAAGCGACTGTAAATATTGAAATATTGTTGACACTAGCAAGTTATAATAAACACCCTCATGACAGCGTCAGGCTGTTGCTCCGAGCAACGGCTAGTGTTCACTGACCACGGGCCAGGGACCATGACATGTTACACTATGAAGACATTGCAGAGGCTGGTCTGGGAACAGCCGGTGGCATCTGGACCTGCTCCACTTTACAGCTTCATACAGGCTGGAGAAGCCAGCGGTGTGTGTGTGTGTCTGTGCATGTGTGTGTGTGTAGGTGTGTGTGTAGGTGTGTAGGTGTGTATGTGGGTGTGCATGTGTTTGTTTGCCTGCGTGTACGTATGTTCATCTGTGTATGTGCGTGCACATTTGTGTGTGTGTGTGTGTGTGTGTGTGTGTGTGCTTTCAACACCCCCAGCTCTGTGTGTGTGAGGTTAGGAGAGTCTTTCAGGCCGCAGGAGGAGATGTCTTGGTAGATTAGATAACGTCAGCAGGCTGCTTTGCCGCAGGTTATTCAATTACTATCTCCTTTGCCCTCTTATGAAGGCCTGAGTGTGCTCCCGAGCGCCAGGGATCGTGTGAAGTTACACTTCACCGTCTCCGCTTTGTGTCCACCTACGTGCTCCGGTTGGCGTATCTGCTGTGACAACCTCACAGTAACCCCCCACCCCAGCCCCACGGGCGGGGGTGCTAAACAGGGCGATAACCTAATCTAGAGTGAAGGATTAGGACGGGCATGCAAGGTTTGTTGGGCGTGGAAGAAAACGCGCTGATGAGCAAGGGCGGCTTTCCCTGCTGTACCCCCCAACACACACACACACACAAACACACCCGTGTGTCCGGCTAGCTCATTGCTTTGAAGCTGCTCTGCTCTGCTTTGACGCTGAGAGCTGCACAGGAGGCCAGGGGCAGCCATTGTGGAGGGGAGGGGAGGGGAGTGGAGGGGGGGGGGGGGGGGAGCTGAAGGCGACAAGCCCGGGGAACAGCTGGGCAGCCTGAGAGGATCATGACATGATGCCAGATGAACTAACATTTGGCTTTTGGACTAGAAAGGCTGGCCTGGCATTTAGTGACATTATGGTTCCAGCAGCAACACATATGATAGAGAGAGAGAGAGAGAGAGAGAGAGAGAGAGAGAGAGAGAGAGAGAGAGAGAGAGAGGATGCAGTGCAGAATATGGTTGTTATCCGTGAATAATAAGCATCAAGAAGGGAACACTAACATTTTGGATGAATCTTATATCAAGTCCCCAAAGAACTGCAAATTGAAGCACTGCAAATCTAAGAACTGAACCCCAAAAACAGTAATTTCAGTCATCTAATCATGAGACTCACTAACCAACTAACACTGTTCCATCTCAGATCAGCTTCAAAATCACAAATTAGAGTAAACCAAATTGTTAAACAAACCAAAAAGGCCTATCTGGAACATTGGAACACTCAAACCAAAACACAAAACACTCCATTGCTATCTGGCCCTAAACAGGAATAATGAATTGAATGATTATCTTTTTACTGTCAAAGATATAAAGCAAAGACAGATCCTGACCAAGTACAGGCTCGGTGGCCACAGTCTAGCCATTGATTGGTTACCAATAGAATCCAGAATATGTGGCCACTGCACGACAGGTGAGGTAGAGACAGAGATGCACTTTCTCCTCAAATGTGATAAATACACCTCCATAAGAGAGACGTACTTTCAGAGATTGTGTAATGTAAAATAACACAATTCACAAATTGGAGGACACAATTAAAAAATATATATATTGGAGAAGGACCTACAACAAATATTTTGGAGACAATGATTAACACATTATTAACATTAGTAACACAATATTATGTGTAGAGAGTGAGATAAATGGAGATAAAGAGAGATAAGGAATGAGATGATGTATGCTACACATCTATATATATACTATACGCATCTTTATTTTTTTTTCATTTTTAGTGTTATGTTTTTGTTGCTATGACTGCGTGCTTTAAATTATACCGATTGCTGTCGGTCTTATTGTCATCACCACTGGTGTTATTACTGTGGGAAAATGTGTCCCATTGTTTCTGATTTTGTTGTTTGTACAGAGTGCTGCCTGCCCTCTAGCTTTGGCAATACTGAAGTAATAACTGTCATGCTATTAAAGCTACCTTGAACTTGAGAGAGAGAGAGAGATGGTGATGCGGGAGAGAGAGAGAGAGGGGTGAGATGGGGTAAGGGGGATTTGAGTCGTGTTATTATGGAGAGAACATTCACGTGGGACCTGTTAGCTGTGAACACGTTGGTGGACAGAGAGATAATCATGTCCAGAGATGCTGACACTGCTCGGCATTGTTTGTATGTGTGGCTGTACGCTATTTTTACATTCCATAGGTAGGCGCGCTTGTGTGGCACGACATTTGTTTGTAGGGCATATGTATATCAGCGCGCTGGCGGATTTATCAAGAGATTACTAAAAAGGATTATGACCTTCTTGTCTTCTGCAGAGAGGAAATTCATTCCGTTTTTAAAAAAATATTTATTATTAAAATGTGATAGACAGATTGGACATGCTGTGAATAATGCCAGATGAAGCCGAGGATAAATCCTTATTATATTGCACTCTAATGAAAATGGCAGATTATGAGAGAGACTAAACCACACAAGTGAAGCATTTGGAATCCATAAGATGCCGAGCAGCTCGGTGGAACAACGGCATTATATCGGTGCGCCGTGCGCACCAGCCGTGCGCACCATCATTAATTGATTTGCGCTGTGAGCGCAGGTCCATGTGTGTTGCCAGGCCTCAGATGCAGGTACCGTGGTGCTTTCATCCGTTTCTGGACTTGACCTTTCGAGCCGCACACATCACGCTTGAGAAAATACTCTGCCCAATCCATAGCAGCGGTCATAAGGGTGTGATTCTTTTATTTTTTATTAACCCTGCGTTTGGAGTTCAAACCCGTTTCCTCAGATTTTTTTCTTTTACCTTTTTCATTTTCTTTTCTATTCTTTTTATTTATTTATTTATTTCAAGTTTTGAGCAGTGTCAGATTTCTCTGAGGCCATCTGTACATCTGAAAGCAAATGAGAACTTCAAGCCTGACAGGTCTTAGACTGTTTATACATTTATATGGACAAACCCTCTGTGACATCATCCAGAGCTATTTTCAAAAACTGATTCGAACTGTGCTGGCTCTGGGGGCCGTTGCCATCTTTGCCATCTTTGCCATCTTTGCCAGATGTGTTTTTCTTTTTGCTGTAAAGACGTACATCATGCAGATTGACTCCCTTTTGCAGCAAGCCTCAAGTGGCCATTCAAAGAACTGCAGGGTTTGGCACTTCTGTGTTGAATACATTTTTCTGTGGGTTTTAGATTTAAAGCCACTTCCAAATGTGAAATGTCAAGCATGTTCTAAGGCCGCATTCAGGCGTAACTCACTTAACTCACTACGCCGCTTGTGATTGGTCAACTGTCAAAAAAACAGATGACGTAGGGCGTTTTCTTCTGAGAAGTTGAACTTTTCAACTCAAAAAGAAATCCAGAGGTGCCTGCGGCAACATTGGTTTTAGGCGCCCACATGCGCTTTTTAAAACACGGTCTGCTCCATAAGGTTATAATGTAAACACGAGCCAGCTTCCAAAAAGAAGGTATGTCTCAACGCGGCCTAAAGCTGTTAATATTGTTAGGTTATTGTGTTACAATTACTAAACGATACTGTTAATAACAAACTAGGATAAAAGCAAGCATTTCCTACCAATAATGCGCGCATGCCAGTGTGCATTTTACGACGATAATGAGTGGTTCAGATTTTCCACTTAGAGTGTCAAAAGTAGAATAGCTGATATTAATCACGCCAGAAGATATGAATATGAGAAACACTCTGTTGGCATAAGCAGCCTGGCTCACCATTGAAGGATGCACACCAATGGCTTAGTGGGGATGAATCAAGAGTCTCTTTCTCGCGTCATTTAAGTCTAATACAAGTGCCTCTGCCACATTCATTCATCAAAGCTATCCCTTTTTAATCAATATTAAAACATGTGTCAGACAATCTGGGGGCCTAACTTTATTATGGTCAGTTGCATTTAGACAAATCCAAAATCCAGACAGCGAGGGTCTTTCAGGACATTTTACTGCCCAGGCAAGATGTTAGAACAGATGAACATTATGGTGTCTTTCCAATCGCAGACAGCTTGCTTGCATCAGATGTTTGAGCTTAAAGGAATAGCATCTACTTTGGTTCCGCCATTTTCTTGTTTTATTTATGAATATTTAGCCATTATGTGCTATATATTGTTGTGTCAAAATCCAAATGCATAAAACGTGTGCAGAAGTAGCTTTTCATCTGTAATGGTCATAAAATCACTCTTTTTAAAGAGCTGCTTCTTCGAGCAGCATTGTGTTTGTATTGACACTATATGCCGACAGGCAGGAGCTGTTATTACACAAGAAATGGTTCTTAAATAATTTGCTTGCCAGGGCGTAACGGCGGAAAAATTGTCCCGGCAGTGAGTAAATTTTTAATGACCTCATCACTTCAAAATAAGGAAGGATGCGTGCCAATATATTATTTTTCCTCACAAGGTATTTTAGATAGTGTTCAAATCTTTCCTATAGACTCCAAGAGAAGATGTGTTGTGGAGATGTTAGCAGCTCAGAGTGCAGGCGTTTGTCTAAATTGACTTCAGATATAAAAGTAGAGTCAGCGATTGTAAGCTAATACAATTTTCAAAAGGCAAATTCAGCGAATAGCAGTGCATTCTGTGGGAGCACCCTGCGCATTGAGTTTAAGTGTACCTTCACCCCAGCTCTGAGCATGACTCCACCCACTACAACTTTGAAAAATACATCAAGGAGCTGAGTGAGGGAATGGGAGGGGCTGAGAACATTTGAATTTGATTACATATGAGCGTACTGAGTGTACCGCTGAAAACCAGTCAGGTCCTGGGGTGACTTTTAACATATATGATGTGTAGTTCTGTTTTCAGTCCATAAAATGCAGATTTTTATAAAAACGGGAACACAAACTTTGATGTGTCTCATCACATCATCATGTTACTTTGTTTACAGCTTCAAAACCACATATCAACAAACCGCCAGATTGACTGGCTCTGCCTTAAATGCCTGCACACAGTGCCACAGCTTTGAAAAGAGGCCGAACAGATGACAGAGAGCGCCCCCTGTTGGGTACTGATCTGGAACATACTGCTCTGGTGACACGTGCAGATATAAAGCACATGCAGTGGTTTTTTTCTTTTTTGGAAAGGTTAAATAGACTCTTGGATTACCCATGAGGCACCTTACACGATGATAAGGGGTCGAGGAAGAAACGCTTTTTGCTTTGAAGCGTCAAGAGAGCTTGGGACCTCCGACTCACGGCAGTCGAAGACCGCCTACATTATTCATGCCAGTGTTCTGGAATTAATTTAGTGGTGGGAACTTCAATTGCTTGGACAGTTTGATTGAATGGACTCGGTTTCCAGGCTCATTTATTCCCACTGTAGGTTTATTTATATATATACATTTCCCCAAAATGCTTGGTTTGCATTCTCTCCACATGTTAGCCAAAGGTGTAATGCAGACAGGTATGTTGTAGGTAGGTTGCGCTACACGTCGAAATAGGTTCAGCTGGCCTACTGAGAATGCACGAGCAAACCCCTCTCTGTGTAAGTCATGTGTAATGACATGAGGAATAATGTCTACACAATCTGTTCAGTTCAGTTGACAGATGCTCTCATCCAAAGCGACTTGCAGTGAGTATAACCAATGTCATTATAGGCGAGTCTCGCCACTCTGCCGACATCTTTGAAACACCCCAGGCAGTAATTTTGGAAGACTTTATAGACATGAATGGGAAGAAAGCCATAATTCCACTTTCAATTGTCACCGCGGCATAACAGCTGCATGTGTACAATCACAAGTCAAACCTTATCAAATCTGCTGAAAACGGTTGGTGATTTTGCCCCAAAATAAGGTTTAAAAAGCACTTTAGCAGAAGTTAAACTTCTACTATGCATGCGCCACAGTTGACTTGCATCACTGCAACCACACAACTTTCCAATCAGCGTCGTGTTTATAGCTATACGGGCGTGGTTTGGGTGTGCCGACAGCAAAAACTAGTATTTTTTTTGAAAATACAGCCATTCACAAACAGTCTCAATGTACGGCTCCCCAGATGGACTTGTAACAACAATTCCTCTGGCATGTCAGGTTAGACATGTCTGGGACTGGGTCCAAGATGGTTTGGGTGAAAATCGACCACATTATCCACTAGCGTGCCCTCTCTCACATGTGCTGTGGATGCATGTGATGCTCATCTCTGCTGTGGTCTGCATGTGATCACGTTCTCCTACGACTAGCATACCATGGCATTCATCTTTACCGTATTCTGCTTCAACTAGCCTCCCACTGCATTCATCTGTACCGTATAGAAACAGATAATTAGTCGCATTTATCAACAAAGGTGTCATCAAACAGACAAGTCTCTTACGTAAGTCACAGATTTATTTGCCTAGTTTATAAGTCTATATGTAATTTTAACAACAACATAAAAATGCATGACTTATAGTCCTGAATATACACTACCTTTTCTATCTGTGTTTATAATTACAGTCTGCTGCGACAGCTATCTCGTTTATTGTACATGTATGTCAATTAAAAGCTAGAGCATGTGGGTATATGTCTCCCACGACTGTAACCTTCTCTTCTGTTTAACATAGATTTCCACCCAGCTAATTTAGAGGCATAACGATTATGACCATTTGTGATTAAAAGATTGACGGGTAAATCTACCGAATAGCTGTCGTCCTCGGTTTAATAACGAACGTCTGTTCCTCATTTCAGCGTTGTGGCATTATGGAGGTGTCATATTGCGGCATCGCCAGTCATTCTGTCAGGCCGTGTCACTCTGTGCAAATCACCCACATTGCTGTAACACAAACGTTGTGTTCTACACGATCCTTAACAGTTGGTGACTAAGGCATTGGGTTATGCAACGTGTCCCCGCGGAGCGCTCTCAAACAGAGGTCCACAGCATCTGAAAAGTTGTGACTCCTTCGAGGAGCCTCGGGATGAATTGTGGGCATGCAAGAGGACGCGTTTGGCTTTTGGACACAGATCACTTGAGAAGAGGGACATTCGGTTGAAGACAAGGTCATCCTCCCATGCTTCAAACCCTGGTTACTCATGCCTTAAGAATGTGTGCGTGTGTGTGTGTGTGTGTGTGTGTGTTTGCCAGTCTGGTTACTCATGGGACAAGAGTTTCTGTCAGAGACAGACGGCGTTAACTTCAGAAGACACACAAGCACATCACACAGACACATACACACACTAACAACACACGCATGCACACACACATACACACTTGTAGGACATTGAGAGCTGCAGGCCACTTTTACCCAGAATTCCACACAGTATGCTTCGTAACCTAGCGTCAGCTTTGAAATTTAATATAGATGTTTTCTTAAACAAACATTTCATCTATTCTGAGTCATCTGAGAACCGGTAAATTTATCAACAAATACATGAATCATGATTTATATACATTAAAGAATCACACATCAAAACCATCATCCTTATTTCACCTTGGAAACATATCTGGACTATGCCCCGCTGCTCTGGAACGCCCTGCCACTGCACATATGACATTCTACCACAGTCAACTAATTTGCTAAACTCAAAACACATCTGTTCAAGGTTGCCTATGACAGTTGACCTTTTGTTCCTCTGTCTGTTGACTCCTTTTGCCCTTCTAACAAGCATGCATTGCTTGTTGGAAGAAGTATGTTTATTTTGTATATATTTCCCAGTTCTTTTTTGTTTGTGTCTTGTTTCTAGAATGTACATTCTGCCTTGGTCAAATGGTTATTACTTCAATAACTATATCTTTATATATATATATATATATATATATATATAATGATGGTATGTATGGAGGCATCCTGAAGAAATTGTATTATTACTACTACTACTACTAATACTACTATTATTAGGCTGTTAATTAAAGGTGCCCTGTTATGAAATTGAAGTGTTCATATTCATGTGGTCTGTTTTTCTGTAGGGACCTGAAAGCAAAGGGCTGTAGTATCATCTTTTGGAAATTAATCTAGAAATCACAGAAACTTTGAGCCGGTCAGAATTGGCAAACAGTTCATGTTGAAAATATTTTAAACTTGAATTTTGAACGATTTGTGTAAACATTCCAAAACTATTAGATATTTCAAATGTCACCCTTCGTCTGGCGTCAATGTGTGTTCGCCTGAGAACTACCTTCTCAAACAGTTTGCTTTTGTTTAAAAAACACCCGGAAAAGACAAAGCAAACAGAAAATTGTTCGCCAATTCTGAACGCACCTCAGATCAGATCACATTGCACTGTTCAAATTGAACAATGTTTTGGCCTCCCTGCTTTGCTTGTAAGATTTAGAAGACATAATTATAAAGGCATCTAACTATTTTTGAATACCCACCAGCCATACCTCATTTGCAAGTTTTTCCAAAAGACTATTATTACATAACATTACATATACCATTTGGTGATTTCCAGTTCCCTTATTTAAATTGCCTGACTTCCATGCAGCCCTGAGGGGCAGCCAATGTGCCAGACACTTAACCGTGAAGATATAACCGAGGTGTAGCGTCAAAAAGGCGGCGGACACACACAAGACCGTTTCATCCCCCTCCTTCTATTGCAAATGAGGCGACACGAGACGTCCACCAATTAGCCATCTGGGGTTTTGATGAAGAGATAGCACTCAGATTTGAATCACGGTTCCAAATACTCGGCAGCCGCCTGGGATCTCAGCTCTCCAACGTCCTTATCTGCTTCGTAAGCGCTCGGTGGAAATGCTCATAGATCCACCGCACGTTTATTCACATGCACAGATCCATTGTGTGTGTGTGTTTTGAGGATAAATGAAAGTGAATGAATAGGTTCCTGCTATTCTGCATCTGATGATCAGTGAGTTGGACTGAATGTGTTAGATGTTTGCCATTGTGTATTGCCTTGGCAACTCTCATGATTGTGCGGTGGTGAATAAATAAATACATTCCTACACTAATACATCAAATAATGAATTCATTATTTAATTAGCATCATTCAAATGCCCACTATCAAAAAGTGTTGTTTTCACATTTCACTAAAAACTATCAATAAAAATCTAATTAATTTGTTTCCATGTTTAAATATAGATTATTGTCAATTAAGCAAGTTAGGAAATTCTTTGATCCAAAGCCACTGTGAGCTTTGAATCAAGTATTTAGGGTGAATCAGGTGCAGTATTGGTTGCGCATGTTGAGGACCACCATACAGGAGAATATTTAATAATACTACTAATAATACACTTCATTTGTAAAGCACTTTTTGTACAAGAATTACAGCTCAAAGTTCGCACAAAGAGGAGAAACATGTACATTCATGCCTCCCAGATAAATACAGGAAAACAACATAAGAAATATAAAATGGTTAAAGGAATATTAAATACAAATAAAAAAGTACATAAGATGGTAAAAGAAGGCAGAGTGCATATACTGTAGCACCAAGGAATACTTGCAACATTCACATAGTTGTGACACAATATGCAATACATTTGCATCTGTACATACAGTACACAGAGAACACAGGGTGTGGCGTATAACACGGATCACCTGCTATACACTGTTACATAGAAACTGTACCAGCGTGGTTTCAGCGTATAATATGTCTTATATGTATACCATATGTGCATATGTGCAGTATAATGTCTTATATTAAACAGTGTTATAATAAAGATGCACACGTTGGTTTGGAACAGCCACAAAATAGGCTAACAGTGGGCATAAATGAATGCGCTGTACTGCATGTGACTTGTTCCTGACTCCCGAGCAACTGGTGATAATGGAGTAGAATCACGGTGAGAATGTCTGGCTCTGATGCCAGTGTGGTGGATTACAGCCCTGACGTCACCCCTCTGCTTTGATTACTGCCTTGGCAAGTAATCTGCCCAGGCAAATGAGTCTATCAACAGGAGACAGAACACACGCGCGCACGCGCACACACACACACACACGTACGGAGAACCCTGACATTCATATAATTAACACATCCTAGTTTTTCACAACTCTCACCCCCTCTAATATATAGCCTCTAGCTTAGTTTATTTCAAATAAGGTGATCTAAGGGATCTACGGGGAGTAAATGACAACTCTCTAAAGAATAGCTGTAGCCTGTTTATATTTTCTAAATGTATTTAGGATATGCTCCTTTTTATGATTAAATCCTTTAATCCTATATTTATGTTTTTGTCTGTTAAATGTGCGCTTGGTTCTCCAAGCCAAGACAGGGTCCAAGTCCTTACATCAGTTAGAGGTGCATTCTCACACGCAAACGTCGGTCCTACCCCCCCACACCCACCCCGGGCCATTAATCTGAGGCTGATGAAGCTCATTAGGCAGCAACAACACATCTACCCCCCCCCCACACACACACACCACTACCCTCCCCCCGAACACACAATCCTCTACCTTCCACAAAGTGTCATCTATAACAAAAAATATTATCGTTGTGTCATTCATTTCATATTCTTTTTAACAAATAATTTGACCTATGACCCCGCAATTGCATACATGGTTCATGAAGAATGACATAACATGAATTAACAGAAAACTATTTGAAATGTTGAAATGATCTTGCTACTACCCACAAGCGAATACATATGCACACGTGCGCGCACACACACACACACACACACAGCCAGAGAAGCGATGGACTGGCCTTTAAAGCAAAGGCAGGCAAATCAAACGTATTTCCGGCTGCATCATTCAGAAGACGCCTCAGAAGGTTTAAAGGATGTCTGTTCGCACCTCTGTCCCGGCGTGATTGATGCCCGCCAGCGTAGGGCAGGGAAGACGCACACGGCTCGTCCATTTGCTATGTCCACAGGAAGATGATCAAGGTGTTTTCCCTTTTTGCAGTGAAACAGTCAAAGGTGTTCTCAAAGGTCTCTCTCTCTCTCTCTCTCTCTCTCTTTTCAAATTCTTAAAGTGCTTTAATATGTACAGGAAAAGTACACAATTACTTATATTGCTAAAACAGATATAAAAAACATTAACTAAAACATTACATAACATTCATCGGTGTATTCTTAGAGGAAGCACAATGCTTCTCTAAACAATACAAATTATTCTGACATTTACATTCCGCACTTCCTTCCACCCCACTGTTAAAAAAGTAACTAAGTAATGTTTACTCTGAGTACATTTGACTTTGACTTAAGAAAATATTTATCAAAGTAATAGTACTTTTACTTTTAAAATATGTTGTACTCTTTCCACCTCAAATTTACCAAGTATCTTCCCACATTTCGCTATCTTAACATTCTGTGTGTGCTGAAACAAGTATCTCGTATTTCTACACAGCCCTGGCTCGGTAAATAAGTGGCGAACACCACTAACAACAACGAAGCTTCTTTGCTTAGCGATGCGTTTCAATGTATGGGGCAGCGCTGTGGAGGGATATTAACAAGAGTTCTCTGACTCTGCCTTTCATTGTCTTACAGTCTCTACACATACTGTGTGTGTATTAGTTACTCATTATCTTTCAGTACACAGAGAAAATTAGTAAACCATACACACAAATATTTGCGCTAGATTTGTGCACATTTGTACGATGAATGTGCACAAATATTTGTTGTAGGTGCCTCTGTTGACTACTGTGGTATCTTCTCTACTCCCTGGCGTTTTGCATTTGCTAACTTTCCTGAAGTGTATGACCTGCAAAGGCAAAACTGTGGTGGAATCAAAAAGTGATCCATTTAATCTATGCATGGCTATTTGACATTTTGTTCTGTATTAATGCCCTGAATGTTATGCTGTAATTTATGACACCTAATGTCAGCTGGCTGTATGGTGAATGTTTCAATTTAAAACCACATCACACTCTTAATATGGTCTTGCTTCCTGAGTCAGCAACCCACTGCTAGTGTTCGTTTGATGGGTGTGTATAACATTTTACAGCTTGGGACCAAAACATTAATTTGGCAATGTGAATTACTTGTTATTGTAGCATAACAATAAATAAATAGGAACTGCCGTACAACCTAAATGCTTATTTCTTTGTAAAGAATTGTAAAGCTTAACTTTAGGTTAAATATATCTGATCTGTTGCTCAAAACCGTGACACGATCCATACCGCGTGTTTTGTGATTAAATATATGGGAACTTAATGCTATATGTCCATACAATTGAACCTGTTGTCTGAGAGATGAACAATCTACACAGTTTTCATACTATCACAGTCAATAATCATCAGCCAGAAAAAGGGAACATGTTCGAGAAAAGAATCTCAAACACTGTGCATAGTGTTATCTATTTTAGGATCCATATTCAAATTAATATATTTGTTTTTAAATCCCTAAATGGTCCACCCTACCTGTCTGCTGTGGCAGCTCCACACATATGGAATGACCTACCTATATATATATATATACAGTATATATAAATACACACTTAAGTGTATATCCATAAACTATTCATTAGGTTGAGTGCCAGGCTGTGTTTTGTAAGGTGCAATTACTTAATCAAGATACGTGGATGGAATTCAGCTGTTTATTTAACTGATTCATAAGGAAGGTTGAGTGTTTAATCATGTAAAAATAAACGCTATTGGGAGCAATTTCATTCTTTAGTGGATGAAATGTATAGCCACAGTAACACACACACACACACAGTAATACTCTCGCTCTCTTTTACCCCCCCACCCCCACCTAAACCACGCCCACACCATCACCTAAACCACGCCCACACCATCACCTAAACCACGCCCACACCATCAATAGTTCTTCACCGGACATTGACTGGCCACAAGCGTATGATCTGAAGCATGGCAAGATGGATTGTCATGTGATCCAGCTGCCTCGCAAGGTAAAGCGTTATTAACCATCACTTTCTTCAATAAGTGATTCTTCGGCATGTGTGTTCCTTTGTGTTTGCATTGCGACAGGGTCCTCTTCAAACCAGCCTCCTCTGATTCTTGTGATATCTCAGGGGCCTTTTTAGTGCCAATTCCGTGGTTTAATTTGACCCGTACAGGCCTAATAGATGTTCGAGGGGGTTGGATGAACAATTTAATGACTTTCATTCCAACAGACTCGTCACTAACTGGGCATATTGATTTAGCCGGGATGATCAATCTAGGAATTGTTGACTTAATGTCCTGCACAACGTTGACACAACGAACAAGGAAAAGTGAAAGTAAACAAAACTGTTTTTATGGTTAATTTGATGTAAATAAATTATGAAAAATAAATGTCACTTAGCATTTGGAAACTGTGGGAAGTGGCTTTTAGGACATAAATAAATAGCTCACGCTATAATAGCTTTGTAATATACACTGTATATACAGTATCTCACAAAAGTGAGTACACCGCTCACATATTTGCAAATATGTGAGCATATCTTTTCATGTGACAACAATGAAGAAATTACACTTTTCTGCA
>JAODOY010064770.1:0-16906 GCA_025399855.1 Forbesichthys papilliferus
GTTCCCAGGCCAGTGTGGAGATATAATCTCTCCACCTGGTCCTGGGTCTTCCCTGAGGCCTCCTCCCAGCCGGACGTGCCTGGAACACCTCCCAAGGGAGGCGTCCAGGGGGCATCCTTACTAGATGCCCGTACCACCTCAACTGGCTCCTTTTGCCGCAAAGGACCTGCTCTAATCTGTGTTCCTCACGGATAGCTGAGTTTCTCACCCTATCCCCCTCCCTATAAGGGAGAAGCCAGCCACCCTCCTGTGAAAACCAATTTTGTCTGCTTGTATCCGTGATCTTGTTCTTTTGGTCATAACCCACCCTTCATGAGCATAGGTTAAGGTAGGAACGAAAATTGCCCGGTAGATCGAGAGCTTTGCCTTCCGGCTCAGCTCTTTTTTCGTCACAACGGTGCGGTAAAGCGATTGCAATACTGCTCCCGCTGCTCTGATTCTCCCGCTCCAATGTCCACTCACCCACGAAAAAGACCCCGAGATACTTAAACTCCTTCACTGGGGGTAAGGACTCATTCCCTACCCGGGTTAGGGATTTTACTTTGGTATAATATTCTTTGTTTGGTGTAATATATATATTGGTGGTTATTTTTGTACAAATAATCTAATTAATTTTGAGTTTTGTTAGGCATGTGCACTATCTGCTGTTTTTATATAAACATACCTCAGATTTTACCGTAACCGCTTGGCCAACATCACACATCACATTTATACACAACATGAGCCTTGCTGAATGCAGGTCTTGTGAATCTATTAACTGAGTAGGCTACGGTTAGCGTGGCTCCGCCCGACTATTAATCTCAGATCAATTTATTTTAGCTGAGATTACAGTCTGGAAACCGTGTTTGCATTACCGTTTGCTCAGCCACCATGCTGGCGGACCAATCAGGGCGGGTTAGTGAGATGACGTTGAAGCCCCATGATGACCCATGATGATAGTGTTTTGAAATGGTGGCAGAGCTAGATGAGAGATCAAAACAGTTGAAGCAACGGCGCTTGGTTCAACGCTGTCCAATAGTTTCCGAATTAACCAGAGGTCTACGCCCAGTAGGAGAAAACAGCTGCGAACATTTTCTAATGGGGAGTGGCCAGTCTGGTTACACCAGGCTAGGCTACGGTTACTGCTGAGAAGAAACAGAATCAACATAATTCTGGCATGACTAAATTATTATGAGTGCAAATGCTAATAACCAATGGAAATCTACTGACAGGTTCCTACGTCTCAGACGTTCAGCACGACTTGTTCATGTGACTGAACGGAAGTGGAAGAGGCCGTGACAACCCAGCGGCCTTCAGTCTTGCAAGGTGGTGATGGTTGTCGGTTTCTCTGCCTTTGATAACTTAAGACCCTCTCTCTGCATTTTACTTTAGAATATTAAAGGCAAGGTTAATCAATATCGTTTTCTAACTTCTAACTTTTTTAACTTCTAAATTTGTCGTCTAACCCACAAACGCATTGCAAAGCCTAGGGCATTGTTTTTGTGAGCGGTGTTCACCACTTTGTTTGTGGTCCTATTTACGGAGCCAGGGCTGTGCAGAAGTACCAGATTGTTTTTTAAGAACGCACAAACCAGTAAGCTAGAGGAGATAGGCATTGACCAGGCTGCGCGTCTTCGCCAGCATCGCTTTCCACGTTCAAGGTGGTTCACGTCATCGCAAAGAAGTGTCGTTCTTCCTCCGCCGGCGTAATTGCCTCTGGGTTTACTCCGCCAGGAATCAGAGTTGAGGCAGTCTGTGGCTTCTGTTGCCGTAATGACAGAGCACACACTTTTCTGCGCGCATTAAAACAGGCCTTTCTTGATAGATAAAAGTCCCCTAATAATGGCTTCGGTGATAGAGTGAAAGCTGGATAACAAATTGGCCCTTTGTTTGCGATAACAGCCCCTATGTGACGTTAGCGGCCATAAGAGACAGGCAGGTGTGAGGGAGGGAGGGAGATGTTCCAACAGCCGGGCCCCCACTGAGGGAGTGGAGGGAGAAACACTGTGTATCCCTACAGAAGGATGGATAGTGTAGATGCGTAATGGGCTCCCTGCTCTTGACAAAGTGACCCAACCTGTAACCTTCACTCTCATTGGCTGAGTGAAAGGGCAATGGCAGAGCACCGGGCCGTAGATAAGTGAGCCCCCCACCATCCCATCCCATCCCCCCCCCCCCGGCACTGGTGGCCAGTAACGTGTGTTTGCCACGTCCTCGGCCTCACCACTGGCGACAATCCGTCCTTTAGGTGAAGCAAATAAATAAATATATGAGATGACAAGTGGCACACGGGGCGTGAAAACTTTGCATGCGTGCATTTATTCTTCTCCGACAATAAACTCTAACTCTGTACCGCTGCCCAATGAAAAGGTTTCAGTCAGACAGCGCTGACACCAGAATAAAAGCAAACGGTCCAATATTAGATGCCTTTCAACCAGGCAGGACACACAGTTCCTGCGCACGTCCCGTTGGAAGTCAACCTGCAAATGAGTCGGTTGGGGAACAGGTACAGACACTGGTGTGCGATAGAAGTGCGCCCCTGAAATTGCAGAAGTCAAAGCAATCCAATTCCAAAAACATGACGTTGGAAAAAGCAGACAAACTAGCGTGCCTGCCTAAATGGCACATATTAGTTATTGTTAATATGGATGGAAGTTGGCAGCTACAGAGAAGTGCCAAAGGATTAAATTAAAAAAAGATTCATGTTACATCAAGTCAGGTAAAGTCAAATGCACAGCTCTTAATTACGCTGCAGTCTCTGGGGCTGCACGTTTAGATGGAAACAGCCTCTATGCCTTATTATCCAATCAGACAAATAAACATCGCTAAAGGAACAGAATAACACAAAAAATAATTAAGTAAATGAATAATCTAGTAATAGAATGAACCATATAGCATATAAGTAACATTGTATTTGTAATAACATACTGTATGTAGTTAATATTTAGAAAACCACACAAATAATCATTAGTTGTAAAGTTAAATATTATGAGCAATGATGCTAATGTTGGCATAGTATTGGGGAGACAACTCATAAAGATATTGATACTTACCGTGTCACAAAATTAACAATAACAGATGCCCTGACCGATGCACATGCTAGGGTTCTTTCCGTGGGCTTGATTTAAGCATACATACATAGTTAAGTGCTCCAATGCACCATTTGTGGCCATTTGGAAGTTTGCTAAGTGCTCTCTGCATAGTGCAAAATAGTGGAGCATTATTAGGCTAAAGAGATTATACAACCTTGACTGTGTGTTTCATGTGGGTGTTGCAACGGACAAGCACAGCTCTTTGTTGATCAAAGTCACTCTGAAACAGCAGATATGTATGACAGTGGAGGTTGGCTGGGCAGATACAGTAGATGTTTCCTTACAACCCACACAACTATCTAATCTGTTCCCTCCCATTTGAAAAAGCCTATACTTTTTTGTTCTTGTTTTGACTATGCACAATGAAAATCTGTTATGCCAGGCATAAGCACTTTGGCAAGTCCCACACTATGTTATTTATCATACGACTGCAGTTAATTGAACTCAGCTTTGAAATATGAGACAATTTATTTTCCCTGAAAAAGCCATAAAAAAAGGAAATATATATATTTGATGTTTTTGTTTTTTACCCCGAAATGTACCATAACTCTTCCTAAAGCTTTTTAACATGGTCCATTAGATTAGAACACAATACAGCTACAAGTACAGTGAGTTCAATGTTTTTTGTAGCATTTTGCCAAACAAATGCACGAGAATGCTCATATACAAGCTATAAAAACATTATCTGCACAGTACAGTATAGCTAAGATCACACAGTATAAAGCGACTTTAGCTTAGGCAAAACAAAAAAAAAAGCATTTCAGTTATCTTGTAATTTAGCGAATTCTGTAAGTACACATTAATATCCAACATAAACACAGCAATTACCATTTTAGCACAATTTATTACATATTAAAATAATCAGCACAGGCTGATACTAATAATAATACTAATAATAATAATAACACATTTATTTTCAGGACGCCTTTCAAAACGCTGAAGGACATAGCCATATATAAATATCTATATAAAACATTTGGTTAAGATATATAATAGTATTGGACTTACTAACTAAGGTAGGAACATACATTATAGAAACATTATACAATGAAATTATAGATTTGGGAAGTATATATTATACAAAATAAAATAATCATGCTTATTGGTAGGGCGAGATGTGTAGGAGCCAAACGCTGTATCTGTCTATATCGTCTGTCGTCATTTTTATTTGTATTATGCGTTTCCTCCTTATGAATCCTCACACACGCAAGGTCAACAGATCACATCACTCCAATTCGGATTCAACTTTATTGACTCACTATAAAATTCCGTATCAACTGTGTGTAAGGAGGACAACCTTGAAGTTGATACGGAATTTTATAGTGAGCCAATGAAGTTGAATCCGAATAGAAGTAATGTGATCTGCTGACCTTGTGTTTGTGAGGATTCTGGCAGCAGAGTTCTGTACTTATTAGAGTCGATTGAGTTTGGTTAGGATGCAAGAGAGTTGCACTTATTTAGACGGGAAGTGACAAAGGCGTGGATGAGGGCTTAACAGGTCTGCATATTATCATCAGCTGCATACAATACCCCAAATATACAACTGCAACGTGCCCCATCCAGACATATTTATAATTTAAAGTGTTGTATTCTCTATGGGCAATCACTGGGGCAACAGGCTTTTTGGAACACTTTGCTGCAGTACCACCACTGACCACTACTCTGGCTATGGTGCTGTCATTGCGCCCTACCTTGGGAACTAGCCTGACATGCCAGATATGTGTCTGTTAGACACATACTTCATATCAATGGAGTCATCCATGGAAACTGTTTTAAAAGGGCAGGCACTTTCAAAGGATACTTGTCTTGTGATTGGACGAACCTGTGAACCAGCAAAGCCTGTTAAATTCACTCGTGCGATAGAAAAGTCAGAAGAGTGAACACATGTTTTCCATTGCAAAAAGCCTTTACTCTTTTAATAAATTCTAATTAATGCTCTTCAGAATGATTCTCGTGACAAAGTCAAACTGAAGCTGACCAGTATGGCCGCGTGAGCTACTTGTTATTTCTGTGTGTTCCTGCTAAATCTTAAACCTGGTACTGAACGCTCGACCACGACCACTTTTGGGCACGACACCGGCTACTGCTACTAGTCCCGTGTGATGCTCGCAGGGGCAGTCAAGGAAGTTGCACTAAAGCTACACATTTTAGCTGTGGATGGATGATGTTGTTTTTGACTAAAGAAATTTAGAATGAACTGGCCGAAATCGGAATATTTTCCTAGACTACCCTTGATTTTCCTCAACATTAACCAACATGTCAAAATGTGGAGCTGCATGGAGACCCTAGATGTTAGGTAATCACAAACGACCTCTACGAAATTCTCTTTGAAACTTTCTGCCAATGTTGTTTTTTGTTCAGAAACTGCTGCTGATCTGTCCTGATATACTGCCCCCCACGTTCATGTGCTGTATCGCATCATGCGAACGCACACAAACTACGCTCCAAACGACAAACAAGGCCTCAAACCCCCAACTATCTGAAGGGGACGACAGTGAAAGTGGTGAAAATAAATGTGCCTTTGGGTGGAGGAGGGCAAATGTGAAAGGTCAAAGTCACCTCCGTCGCACCCAGTGCCCAGACAACGCTCTCCACATGCCATTCATTCAGGAGAGGCTGTCCGCCTGTCCCTCTGCATCACGCTGATGTTTAATTCATCCGGGAGGGGGGGAGACAACAACAGCAGGGAAAAGAAAAGTCTGCAAAGGTACATTATTATAAGATCAATTATAAGTGATTGATAATCAGCTTCACGTTTCCATTTTTACAGGCAGTGTGTAAAGAGCAAACATCCTAAAACAAAACCAAGAATTTTATGGAAAGGGGAGAAATAATTTTCAATTAGGTAACTTAGCAGACAATACTACAAATATATTTCTGCAATTCTACTACCTTAACTAGTAATACAAATATTGTAGGTGCTCGGGCCATAATTAGAACCACACATGGTTATAATAATAGGAGTGTAAGCATGCTTGAGCAAGATGCAAAACCCCCTACCCCCTAACTGCTCATGGCGGTTGGTCTAACCTTGCATGCCTGCAATCACCATCAATGTGTGTGTGTGAGGCAAAATAATGTAAAGCGCTTCGGATAAAAGCTTTGGATAAATAGCGCTATATAAATGCAGTCCATTTGCATGGTAGTAAGTGGTAAAAAACATTAACATACAAGGAACCTGTGGGATTTGTGTAGGGACTAAGAACATGAAACTGTACAGTATAGTGTGAATTTGTGTGTGTGTGTAAACGTGTGTAATGTTTGAGCTACATGGACTAAAGCAGCAGTCGTAGAACTGTAATTGGTCCGGATATAACTTGTCCTCAATCTTACATGTTGAGATTCCGCACTCTCATCATATCATCTATGATGATGATATCTTATATCTCTCAAAAAGGTATGCTTTATACACACACACACACACACACGCACACACACACACGCAGTATATGTGTTATTTAACAGAAACGTAAGGGAGTATGAAGCAAACATTTTGAAATATGTGATATATTTACCGTTTTGGTTGAAATGACCCTATAGCCAAAAAAAGAATATTAAAAAAGAGAGAGAAACATGCTGGCTTTCAAATCCAGCAGCCATGTGCATGTTTTATCCAGATGGTGGCACCATAATGACCCAGGGTCAACACAGTAGCCTTCCTGGGCTGTAATATCTGTCCCAGAATGTGTGCAGTGTGTTTCGTTTATGGATACATGGTTATACCGGTCTTATGCTCTCCCCTGCCGCGAGAAAGGGAATGACATTATTCATGTTGCGGGGTGAGGGGGTGGGGCACCGCTATTAATGTAATGAGTCAGGCCGTTAATGTTATCCTGGCTCAGACACGGGGAGAGGGGATCTTTCAGCCACAGCTTCTGCCACAGACAGCGGACCTCTGCGCCTCACACGTCGACATGGTGATTTATCATGCCCTTGAACCTGCCAGCGATAGGACCTTGTGCGCTAGCCTTTAAAACAAGTGCAGGGTGAAATGAAATTAGAAGGCTTTTGGAGCGTCGGCCGCTGCGAATGCGGTATTTCTCCCACCGCACAGCGATGACATGGGCAGATCAGGCCAGCTTGTGATGAATCTGACTTGGCTGACTGTGAACAAACAGTTCCCCCGCCTCCTGCTTTACTGGCCGTGGATGAGATAAATACAGAAAACAATCCTGGATAAAGGAAAGATAGAAATAGTCTTAGGGCTCCTTAATAATGCGTGGACAGTAGGCTACGGCTCGCTCTGCAATTTCGTAATGAATAGATAAGGATTAATGCAATTTCAAACTGTCAAATCCCCGCTAGACAGGTTGTCACAAGCACATTTATCATTTTATTTACATTCCAAAAAATAAACACCCCGGATTCCTTCACATCCCATAAACAAACACATGCATTCCCAGGCTAACTGTCTAAAGCAGCCTTATTAACTCAACACGCATGATTGTGTTATTAATGGCTGCTTACAATGCCGCTGATATCCACTGTTTAACCTGTGGAGGCATACAGCAATTATGCGGGGGTTTGAGTGACAGAGATAGAGGCCACTTCCATGTTTCCTCAGTACACTAAAGCAGGGTCAGTCATTCTTGCTAACTTGGAGCTCAAATCAAAACACTATCGATCTGCGGCGGTGCCTCACGCGTAGAAACGCATTGGGAAGCAAAACGTAATACAACAGCTTTGTTGATGTGAGCGGAGTTCCCCACTTTGTTTATGTTACTATTAACGGAGCCACGGCTGTGTAGAAGCATCAGATTATTTTTTCCACATGCAGAACGGTAAGATGGTTGGTGAAGTTGATAAAAAAGTGTAGTATCTTAGCTTGCATTAGCTGACTTTACCTTTAATTAAAGCTGACCTAGATTCTAGAAAGACTTCTAAAAGACAAAAGTCTTCCACCCTCTCACACTGAACTTACACTAGAAGCCTTTGAAAAGACTACCCTCTCACATCTAAAGACAATTGTGTCATTAGTCACAGGGATTTTAGTCTGGTGTCAGATCATACAATGTATCTCATGAAGGAATCATAAAGTCCAGCTAAAAATAATAATAGCCTAATAATACATGTCTATATTGAGCTGGTCTGGGACTTCAGAAACATCCCTTTGATACTTTTATTGTGTGTAGGCCTACACTAATCCTCTGTTTTTCCTTCTAAAGATAAAGAGAAAAAAAAGGCAAGTTTAGGTTATTTGCTAAAATTCTTGATCTTTTATTTTAATACTAGCTAGTTTATATAAGTTTTAAGTTTGTATTCATTCACTCATTTTGACTACCGTCTCTTAATAACATTAAAAAAAGGAGGTCTCGCACTTCGATGTGCAGCAGTGTTTGCAACAGAGGTTTTCATTTTTATTTTTTTCTACCGTAGTTATAGTGAAGGGTATTTGGAACGTATCTTGATTGACCTTCTTGACGGAAGCATTTTGGACTGATGCTGATAGGTAGGCTTCTATGGATATGTTAGCCTACATACCCTTTTACACCGAGTCATGAGGTGTTTTCCAATATTAGGCCTATCGCATGCTCCAGCACCCTTCAAAACAAACCGGCGCTCTGGTGTGTGCAGACCCCTCCTACTTCACGATTTGCATGAGCAAAGACTAGACTTAAGATAATATTAAGCATGTTTGATTTTGTCAAACATCAAGATGAGAAAAAGACCTTACACAAATTGATACGCTACAACTCTAGCGAGATTGTATTCTGACATTGGAAATGTTTCTGCGACAGTGAAATCTCTTGAAAGTCATTAGGTGTAAGGCCGAAATAAACTTTATTTCTCAACCACCGCCCTGCATGCTTAACCCTGTAAGACCAATTTTAGTTTGGAGAAAACATCACTTAGTGCTCCAAAAAACAAATTAGCAAATTAGTATTTTTATTTTTAAGACTACATTTACATAGCCAATAGGATATATTGTCTTGCCATTGATAGTAAATGGGTGTTTTTTTTAAAGAAACATTTGTATATGTGTATATTGGAGAGCTAAGTGACGTTGTAATTTTACAACAAGGGGTCTTACAGGGTGTTCCTGCTACAACACACCTGATTCAAATAAATGGATCGTTATCAGCAGAAGCCTGATAATGATCCATTCATATGAATCAGTTGCAAGGGAGCAGAAAGACATCTAAAACATGCAGGGCGTGGTTGAGAAACACTGTAATAAAATTGAACGGCAGGTTAGTGGCGTCTTTTTATATATGTTTATTTTATTGTCTCATTTTCACTGGCCACTTTTACCTTTGTCTAAGGCTTTATGAAGTAGGCTGCCATATGCAATACGTTTCAATAAATACAATCTTAAACATTTACATTAGCATAGCACATCTTCACATATAGTCATACATTTTTGTATAAAAAACCCTGAATAATTTCCATTTTCTGAACATCCAAATTTTCAGAACATCCAAATTGAAGATTATGCTTACAAGACCCACTTTGTAATCACAATATGCTACTGTATGTGCATGTAAACACTGATGGTGAGGTACGCCATGTCTTATAGCTTGTTGTTTTCCATGGAACTAGTACAAGTTAGTCCTTTAGCCAGCACGGCCAAAAAGCTAAAGATTAAAATAAGTATTGTGTTTGGCACAGCCTTGAAGGGGTAGTACCTAAATGCAGAACTCATTATAAAAAAGGCAAATGGTTTTATCCTAAATATATAGGGCACAGGAACAAACACACACAACAATGACAAGAGACTATGGAAAACACAAAGGCTTAAAGGCAGGGTCATTCTTGCTAACTTCGAGCTCAAATCAAAACAGTATCGCTCAGCGGTCCTCCGCGGTGCCGCCTCACACATTGAAAGGCATTGTGAAGCAAAGCACAGTGCTATGGCTTTGTTGATACGAGCTGTGTTTTCCACTTTGTTTATGTTCCTATTTACGGAGCCAGGGCTGTGTGGAAGAATCCGATAATTGTTTTCAACACGCACAGAGAATGGTAAACTAGCTAAATGAGCGGAGATGTTTGTTGAATTTGACAAAAAGTGTGTTAGCGTACATGTAGCTTGCAATAGCTGACTATACATGGAGACAAGACAGACCATTGGTCAGAGGGCCAGGTGTAACTAATAGAACAATCAACATGAGATCAGAACAGACAAGGCCAAATCATGGAGTGGGGAAACTCCGAACACAGGGAAAACATGGAGTGGAACATGACAAGCCAAGGAACGTATCATCACACGGGGACGAGCTTGCGATCCATGTGGAGCTAAAGTGGCTCAGACGTGCTTCCCTGTGTCAACAGCATCCCATTCCGTCTCTCATCCCCTGCCATGTACTGTAACGTGACCGCTCAACCTGTCTCCATGGCAACGTGCAGGGTAGAGGAAGGCGGGGGGTGGGTAGAGCTCCGTGTCGTTGCCAGCATGGCACTGATGCGAGAAACTACATGTTGACATATTTTTAAACATTTGAACGCCATCTTTTTAGTGTATGTCATCTGTTTGATTGTGTTTTGAATCCGTTTGAAAAAGGTAACCCTCGCTGCTACAAGTCACAGAGAATCCAAATATGCAAATGGAGCTAAAATCGACAATGACAACAACACATTGGAATGCAGCCCGCAGCCCTGTAACGACAAGGGTTATTATTGGCACCATATCTGGGTTAGATAGCACTGTTGTTAGCTTTTGATTGAACAGAGACACCACCACAAAGGTTGACCGATATTGTGGAGATAAGCAAGTCAATCTCATCAATACCCACTTTATCGCTGACAGACCTCATAAGAAATTGATGTGACTTTTTTGTCATTCCAAATTAAATCAATTTTGGGTCAGCAGTTTACATAGGATGTGATCTATAATATGGTCTAGTCTACTATTTACATGCGCCATTGTATTTAATCGGAACAGATTTATAACATGCACACATTATGCAGGCATCTGTAATGTAAAGTGTCCCGCTAGCAGAATTCTAACACTGGCTAGACTGTGTGCACTGGTGGAGGTGTTTACAGCGCCGTATGAAGCCACAATTAGCTTCCATTACCTTGTTTTGTTCATACTTTGTCCAGTGACTCTCCAAAAGAGGATACTGCTTTGTCTCCAATCAATGCGGCATTCAAAAAACAACAGTAGAGTTTAATGCGTGTGCAGGAACGGGTTAAATCGTTCACAGAACCGTTATGGTCCACAGAGCAATAGACATCAAATATAGCCTTTTTTTAACTAGGACATACTCTCTAATGTTAAGTATCTCTTTTGCTATAGGGTGACCTGGCCAAGATAGGCGGCAGCAGCATGAATAAAACGCAGAAAAAGAGACTCTTTCAAACGGCCGTGTGCTCACTGCGGTTGCATTGTCATATGTTTACTGCTGTTCTTGTATGCTATTGGTTGACTTGACACACGGGCAAGTGACATCACAGTACCGGTGACATCACTGCATGCCACAAAAACAGCTCTCTAGAAAGGTCACCTTTAAGCCGCAGTATGTTTTATGGGCCATCCCGGACATTATTGGGATTACATCCACCTTTGTTCCTTGAACTCAGTACACACCCTCGTTACACAAACACACCACTTTGCTTGAACATGCAAATTCAAGAAACACACATGCAAAGTACCCATGTATACCGTGTAATAAAAGTGGGCTGTTTAAAGTTGGATAGCATTCATATGAGCTAATCTATAAATGTGATGATTTTCCAAGAAATTCTTTATTTAAAGGCCACTTCCAGTATCTTTGCATCTTTTAGAAAGCTTTTACATGGCACTGTATTCCACTGTCACCACCAATAACATTTGGAAAAAAATATCTGATATTACCATCAAATGTTAACTTGTTAAATTAGATCTTGGCATGTAGGATTGATGTAAGATTAACCAAGGCGGCATGCATAACGCTCACACATAAAACCATGTCCACATGGTTTTGTCACATACAGTTTCAATCAAAAATAACCTACGGATTGTAGCTTTAGTGTTTTTTCATCGGATTTCTGAGTTGTTGTGATGACCGACGTTTTGACCTTGAAACAAACTTCAACTGTACATACAATTTTTACTTCAGTATCTAACAGCAATATTATTATATTAGCATTATTAGCCTTTATGATAATAGCATTATTAGCCTTTATTTCTAGTATGTGTTGCATTACTTCACCCTGTAAAGGTGAATCCTCCTGGGAACAAATTATTCCAAGACTCCAACTGAATTAATACCCTTGTGTAGGCATTGTATAGAGTATAAAGTGTTTATAGTTTATAATATAGTGGGTCACAGTTACATTCATTTATTTCAAAAGTAATATTTGTGTTTAATTTGCTAGTATAATTGTTTCCATGGAGATTCTTTTAAGGAATAACTTATTTACACTAAATTAAACAAACTGTTTCAACTCTAATCCATAAATACTGTAAGTCTTCTTTGGAAGTTAGGAGGCAAACTGAGGTCATAGTGGTGTCATCACTGAAACGATCGTTTGGATACGCACAATCTAAGATATAATACATTTTCTCTTTGTATATTTTAAAGAGAAAATGTGCAATGAACAAAGACTTAAGGATTTAGCACCAAGCAGAAATAGCCCTAAAAACTGCTTCTGGTACTAATTAAATTGTTTGTGGCAATGTAATGACTACAGGACATGATCGTTGGATCAACATGGTATAGGGAATACCCTTTTGAATTAACCCCTCCCCCCCCCCCCCCCCCCCCCCCCCCCTCCCATTATTCTCTCTTCTGACTGTCTAAAGGCACCAACAGATAATTGCTTGAAGGGAAAACCTGGGAAGGTCAGCCAAGAGCTCCACCACAGGTGCCAAAGTGAAATCCGCAGGACTACAATTATCTGGACTGTGTCAGACGGTGGATCAGAGTGAATGACAGGTAGAAAATAATTCATATATGAATGGCCTGCTGTATTATGAGTTACCACCTGCCGAGGCTACAGAGAGTGGCGGTTATCCTCTGTGTTTCTTCTCAACAGCTCTCCTTTCTGTCATTTGTTGGTAATTACCCTATTTCCCCCGATGATGTAGTCACAAATGAACCCCGGACAACTTTCCTTCCTCATGGCACTTACCATGCAGACAAGGTTGAAGTTGACAGGCCAAATATGAGGCACACATTTATATTTAGGAGCTTCTGGTCCTGTTCCCATTCAACTCGCTCTGCTGATGCCACCAGAGGTCCCAGTTCACTGCCACTTATTTCCATTAACTTAATCTTAACGAAAGCATACAGTAAGTAAGTAACATTTATTCATGTGGCACTGTTCAAAGGCATGAGTCACAAAGCGCTTTACAACAAAAGCAATACAGAAACTATAAACACTATAAAATATACGTACTACACAATAGCAATAGTATAAACGTAGTATCTCAGCTAAGAAACCAAACATTTGGTCAAATGTAGAAATGCCTGTTAAAACGTTGAATGCCTGTTTAAACAAATTTCTTTTTAACTGCTGTTTTGAAAGATTCAGCAGAGACGGCAAACCTTAGTGGGGGGCAGAGCGTTGTCAGCTGCTTGACATGCAAATCAAAAAACAGACTTTTCAAATATAACTCCTAGGTTACGCAGCTCGGATTGGGCTGAGGAGAGAGATCCAATATAGTGTTTTGTTCTGGCTGCAACATCGCCAGAAGCAACAATCAACACCTCTGTTTTTACAGTACATGCCTTCTTTGTTTGGGGTGGTTATCACTTATACAGTACGTAGACATACAGTACAGCCACATGCTTCAAGTCAGATGACTTATACCTCCCCTTCATCCAAATCTCCGTGGCTGCCTCCGGGTAAGTCTCAAAGTACTAAAAAAATATATTTAAAAAAGTTGTTAATTGGTTGCTGAACGATAAAATGCAGTGAATGGATGACATTAATAGTTAAAGTTATGACTCCCTCTGGAATGTGATCGTGACCTTTTGAGAAGATTTTATTGTAGAGAAGGACACTAGTGTCCTACAAACTAGTGCACCTTAACATCAAGTTAAACAAATTTGAAACGGCACAATTAAATAGCAGGCAAAGTGTGTAAAATACAGAATTATGAGTATTGTTTTTGGACAGGGTATTTCCATAGTGAATACATGCATAATGCCTGAGCAAAATTAGCATTTCCCCTCTAATCGCCCATGCCCATGCATGAAGTGGCTGCGTGTTTAGGGGGTGCCTGTTTCCACATAGCTGTAGCAACTTGTGGCCAAACGATGCCATGCCTCAGGCTGTCAATGATAAATAGCAGCAAAATGACATTTCCTCATAAAAACATAGAGAGCACAAATCCATTTGCAGAATGGCTAGGCTCAAAACCCCCATGAGAGCATTGAATATCATATTATGCCTCACCTTAGTTTAATACTAAAAACCGTCCCATTTTATCATGGCCATAGAATGAAGGACTTTGGACTTTTCAGGACTTTTCAGAGGATTATTTTATGTGTCTTCTGATCTATCAAAAGTTTAATTTTGACCCTTGTGATCTGGATTAAAGATGAGGGAATATCCCTGGTTTAGCTCACCTATTGATACATTATAAGAACCTCTCCTGATGTTGAAACCCTACATGTAATATCTACTGAATTAACATCTTCAGTGCACTACACGAATAAAGATGTTTCTATGGAAAAACATTTGTTTTTTACCTTTTTATAGAATGAGGTATTTTTTTTTCCACATCTGCTCTTGGGTTACACACACACACACACACACACACACACACACACACACACTTTCTCGTTAAGCATTGTACATCATTCTAATGGAAATTATTAAAAGCATTAGGGCTTTTAGAAACATTAGTATATTCCATTTCTCTCCAGAGCCCGTAACGCACAAATGATGCAGTGTTCACAGAATGCCGTTACAGGGCGGTTAGAATATTAATCAGTTAATTTTCACGTTTAAAGCCAGTGTTTCTGCTCATGAAATAACTCTTGGGATAAACATTGCATATTACAATTATTTGTGTTTAATTTAAACGCAAGTTAATTGGCCAAACAAGTGAATGCAGGCTAACTGTAATCTGATTACACTCAACACACTTACAGTCTGATTACACTCATCCCAACCTAATGTAAAACCTCTTGAACTGGTAATTGAAGTGACTGTATGTTCCTAAAACGAGTGAAGATTCCCCAAATGAGGCAAGGTATCTCCAGCACTAATGTACTTGACTATTGGTTTTCCTGACAAAATGATAATTGAGTCAATTAACAATACAGGCCTTTTTCCATCACAAAAAAAAATCACTCTCTCAAACTTCATGTGCATTAGAAAGTTAGAGGTGGATTAGGACTAACTCGATGTTCTCCCACGGTAATGGGGAAGAGTTGCAAAGCATTAAAGGAGACGTGCATGCCTGAAAGGTGCTGCACATTAGCTCCAAAGTAGCGGCATGCTACAGGATCTGGACAGGAACATTCATTGTTAGCTAATGTTAAAGGCAGGGTTAATCATTCTCCAGAACTCTTGCTAACTTGCTAACTCAAATCAAAACAAACTCCCTCAGAAGCTCCGCCTTAAACACATTGAAACACATCGAGAAGCCAAACTGCATTGTTGTTGTAAGCGGTGTTCGCCAATATGTTTATGCTCTTATTTACTGAGCCAGAGAGGTGTTTGGTTAATTTGACAAAAAGTGTAATATCTTACAATTAGCATTGCAAAAGATGACTATACCTTTAACTTCCAGATATGTGTATAAGTGTTCTATATGATATTTTAATACTGCAGCAAACAACAGATTTCTGTGTAAAGATACAGGATACAGTCAGGCATGTAATTACGTCCTGATCAGAGAATGACATCACGCTCCCTCTGTGTGTGTTGTTAAGTAATCCGAGCTCCTTTTGTTCATTGTTTTCAAGCTCGGCCGTGCGCGTGTGTGCGCACGTGCGCGCCCCACAAACCAGCTGTTTTGGTTTGAAATACTGGCACACTAGTCTTGCATCTAGTGGCATGATGTCATATAGAATCACATCAAGTCTTCATCGGCCTGGAACAGGGACAAGAGATGATGAGGGGTAAACGATGTGGGTGTCTTCTCCGCCCTTGGTGCACTTGACCAACACCACCCTGTACAGTCTAAACATGTTAGTTCCTCCTCAGGTTACTCCAATTATTACGCCATGCATCACACCTGACACCATGGTGGCATGTTAATCACTCAACATGTTAGTTTTAGTTCTGGAACCTTTTAAGGTGCCTTGCCGGGGCCTCTGGGGATCCCATGCTCCAGTTTAAGAAGCATTGAGCTAGTGGAGTGTGCTGTACCTTCTAAACCAGCAACATTAAAGGCAGGGTTAGTCATTCTCCAGAAGACTTGCTGTCTTCAAGCTCAAAACAAACTCCCTCAGAAGCTCCACCGTCACACATTGAACACACTGCAAAGCCAACGGCATTGTTGTTGTGAGCGGTGTTCGTTTTTTCACTTTGTTTGTTTTCCTATTTACAGAGATAGAAGTACAAGATCTTTTTTTTTTTTTGCAGCGAGGAGGTATTTGGTGAATTTTACAAAAAAGTGTAATATCTTACATTTATCTTACAACAGCTGAATATACTGTATCTTTAATGTGAGTCAGTACTATACATTGGCTACAAGTTGTTACTCTGGTGCACTTACAGATTACAATTACAGTCAGTACAATTGCAATTATTTTGTAGCAGGTAGTGTTTTGGCATCTTGGATGATTAAAGATAGAAAAAATCTAGTATCTTACAATGGCATACTATACCTTTAACCATGGCTGTTAAAGTCAGAGTATTTGTACAAGCCAGCATTCTATGGCAGGCTTGTCAGAGATCGAACCCTTAATCCAAGTCTATCCAATTGGTGGTTACAATTGGCAATTAGCTATACT
>JAODOY010064781.1:0-16903 GCA_025399855.1 Forbesichthys papilliferus
GTGGTAAGATGGAGAGAAAAAAAAAGCGCAGTGATCAAAAGGTGCGTGTCTGTGAGTCAGACGCACGCCCACACACACCAATGTCTGCGCTGAATATTTGCGATGCAAAGCTGAAACAATAGCTGGCGGACTGTGGAAATGTCAGCACAGTTTCTGTGTTTCTGCTGACAAACACACAGTAATGCTGACAAAACATTAATCGGAGGCTTCACTCAATGTGACTGGGATGTTTGCTAATATGCTACTGCAGTTTCCTGCTACAACTGCAGGTCAATGCTAGTAGTATGTGAAAATCTGTGTAATTGGTTGATGAAAGACGCTGTTTTTGATTAATATAGTACAGTAGGCCTATATATGTAGACCATCACATGGATGGCTTACTTCATTAATCTCTGCTCAAGCATAGAGAGATGGAGCCACAGGGCATTCAGTGTTATACAATATTGTATAATATGTCTCAAGTTGTAATGTAAGATTTCTAATTATTTCATGTAAGGTACAATATTGTGTTAACCTGATATGCCAGACGGATTGTTGTCACAAGTCCATCTGGGGAGCCGTACATTGAAACTATTTGTAAAGGCCAGGTACTTTCAAAAAAATACTTTGCAATTGATTGGATGAACCACTTGGTCGTTTTCTCTGTCGGCACACCTAAACCACGCCCGTGTAGCTATCAACACGACGCGGATTGGAAAGTTCAGTTGCTACTCGGACACATTCAAAATTATTCCAGGGCTTTCCAGACTGATTCTCACGGCGGAATTATACTGAAGCTTGCGAGATCAGGACAGTCTCGCGAGGCTAATATTGTGTTGCAAAGCTGTAAAATCTATCATTCAGGGAAAACAAAAGCTCAGCCCCCGGTACCTTCTAGTTCAACGGCTATGGCAAGTAGTCTACGTTAGAGAAAGTGTAGCATGGCTTTTAAAAATAACAATGTGAGCTTCCTAGTGGTGCAGGAAAGTTGACCCAAACAAGACCCCTTGTTCACTCCAGTCTGTGGACTACATGGTTCCTGTTATCCAGACCTTGTCACCTTGCAGTGGAACATGCGCATATCCTTCTATTCTAGCCGAGGAAGCCCCAGCTTGTGCAAACGGAGAAAAAAAAAGGGCAAGCTTGGTCCCAGCCAAGAAAAACATTCCTCACGAACGTCTCCGTCGTCAAGCTTTTTTTTTGTGGCACTTTGCACTGAAATAAATATGTATTCAACTGACATTGACAGATTTAATTCAAATTGGCCTAACTATTTAGTTGTAAACAATAAGTGAATGAGCCTAACCAACCTATTTGAGGCGCTGTGATCAGAGCAAAAAGCATGCCTGGCTTTTCAAGTGTGAAGACAAGTTACTCTTCTTGAAATTGTGACAAAAAAGCACCCCACATTTCGACATATTGTTGAGTAATGTTTGAAATGAGACACAGATGTCCTTCAGACTGTGCGCTCACTTTGCTCCTTGCCTCCGAAAAAACGATCTCCAAAACATTCTGAACTGCCTTACATGCCTAACATTAACTGATGTCTTCCCCGCATTCGCCGGAAAATACGCTGTCCCCCGCTGAACCACATTTTCCCCCTGTACATTATGAAACCACAGAGTGATATATCACTCAGACATTCAACACAAGAGAGCAAAACTGAAAGCTTGCATTTCATCCCCTCAGGAGAGCCCACATCCCCCCACAGATGGCTTGCTCCTGCCAACAATCTCCCTCCACCCCACAGCAAGATGTCCAAAAACCAATGGGCAGTCAATGTTCAGCACTGTCTGTCAAATGATTGAACAATTGGTCAAATGAATGCAAGTTGTTTTATAAATCATTTAGTAAGTGGCCGTTTTGGAATTGACACAAGCCTCACGTACCAGCATGGAAAAGCAAGAGTGCTTCAACAGCGTTTAATACTTGATCAAATACTATTATGCAGTTCAATAGCTGCAGGCTGTATCCTAAAACATGAAAAATGCATGGTGACTGTTTAGTCTTGCGGTCTAGTCCTGTGCAGAAGCATTCCTCTGGCTGTGCTCATTCTAGGGAATGTTTGTGTCATTCACAAACCTCATTAAGCGTAATGTGAATTAGACAAAGACTATTTTTCCAGTGAGTGTTTGCTGGGAACGTACCGCCTCACAACAAATGTCCCTTCACTTAATTGTCACTCACGTGCTTCGTGGATGCCCGGGCTATCACTGAACTCCAGCACGTAGAGGTGACGTCCTTCTGCGCTCCGTCCGATGCTGTAGATGCGCGAGACGTAAGGGCATTCGCTCTGCACGGCGAACAGTGAGCGCACCATGTCCTCATAGCGGTGGTGCTGGAGCTCTGACCCCCACACCAGGGTCCCCGTTAACCCCAGCAGGAGAGCGCCGACACGGGCAAGAATCCACCGGCGCAGCATGGTTCACGCTGGCCGGAGCTCTGCGGTGAGCTGCACGGATAGGCTGGGGGCGAAGAGACTGTGGGAGAGTACTGCTTTGTCCCTGTGCTGGACCCTCCCTATCCTTCTCAGCTGGGACTCTGGTCGTTCTCTAGACCCCGCCACACTAAAACATGGTGCTCACTATACGGTGTCGGCTCCTTCTGCACTTCTGCTCCCTCCTTCTCTCCCGCCTGCTCCCAGACTATCTGCCTCCACCCACATACAGTACGTACACAGGAGAGCCAAGTTAAGGACAGCCCCCTGCTCCATTTATTGTCTCTGCCCCACACACACACACACACACACACACACACACACACACACACACACACACAGCTGCTGCAGCTTTCTGCCTTTCTCTTTAAGACCTTGTCAAGTATTTGCTACTTGCTCTAATGGCACTGGTGGCCAGATTTAATTACTTCTACACAACAGCCCATGTATTCTTTTGTGTGTGTGTGTGCGTGCGTTGCATCACATACCTTCCAGTGAAGACCGTTTCCACCCTTTAGCTCTGTCCTTTATTGATTAACTCTAAAGTAAACACAGGCACCACATGAACACAAGTCATTAGGTACAGTGGTCAATCTGAGCTGAAGGACACTGAACTGCTATATGGGAAATAATTACATTTGAGTTAACTATCCATTCCTCTGTGTTCTATTATGTTTGTATCACGGTTAGGAATGGTTGGATGTGGATTCAAAATGACATCTATTGATATTCAAATACACACACATGCCTTCAAGTCTGTCTGTCGGCTTGTCCACATCTCTGGCTGACTTTTGACTGGCCTCATTGATTTCTTCAACTGACTGTGAGACTTTTAGCTCAGACAGTTGTACTGTTTGGTGTGTGTGTGTGTGTGTGTTGATCTGAAAGAGTAGATGGGGTGGGGGGGCTGTCTTGAACTTTGGACTGGTTGTTTTTATACTCCATTCTCCCCAAATAGCATTAAACACTCACATCCATCACTTTCAAGTGTTCCAAACACAGTGTAAAAATAAACTTGCAGATGGAAGGCCACATAGAATGTGTGTGTGCACGCATTTGTAGTGTTAAATAAGGTAGTGTAAAATCCATTTATTTGTTGTTTAGTTTGGTGTAATGTATTTTGTACCACTAGGTGGCACTAACTGATTTGGGACTGTATTTATGTAGAATGGGAAATACAGCCAGGTGTGCATGCCGTGAGAGGCATAGTTTTCTTACAGTAGGTAATTATTGTAGCAATATCGTGTATGGTTAGGGGCTACATACTTGATTGATCGTGTTGAATTTACAAATAATAAATTCAATTATTACATCTGGACATTGTTGGACTATATGTATTCTAGTTTTCATCTAGTGCAATCATAATATGCACTGCTTCTGTTACATTTATTCCTAAACAGGCAATGATTTCACTACTTGCGAGATCATCCACCAAGAGAGGAATTAGTGTTCCTCTCCCTTCCACACACGTTAAATGGTAAACGGACTTGCTCTCTAACCTTCCGGCCACTTAAAGCGCTGTACAGTATTGCCTCACATTCACCCATTCACACACACCGATGGTGATTACTGCCTGCCACGCAAGGTGCGACCAAACACCGGGAGCAGTTATGGTTAGATAGATGTCTTGCTCAAGGACACCTCGACACTTGGTGAGGAGATGGTCAGGATCGATCCAGCGACTTTTGGATCACCTGTCGCCCCCACACCTCCTCACCACTTCCCCACACTCCTGTGTGCCAGGGCCACACCTCCTCCATAATAGGACAGACCGTGGATTTATAAACATGTATTTGATGTGTGTCCGGTCCAAACACCTGACATTATACCTTCTAATTTCAGTCATAGCCTTGACACTTTCACTACCTGTAGGGTATGTGACATGTACTTGTTTTTCCTCTAGTGCATTCATAACCCTTTCCCAGAACCAGTGACAGGTTAATATGTGCTGATTCTGTTGCATTTATTCCTACAGTGCCTGAACAATGATTTCTCTACCTTCCACCATGAGGAATTGTAGTGTTCCTGTCCCTTCAACACCTCTTTATATTTATATAGCTGTATATACAACTACTGTATTTGCTGTGTGTCAGGTCCAAACACCTGACCAGACCCTTCCTTCAGTGGATTTATATACATCTACTGTATTTGCTGTGTGTCAGGTCCAAACACCTGACCAGCCCCTTCCTTCAGTGGATTTATATACATATACTGTATTTGCTGTGTCAGGTCCAAACACCTGACCAGCCCCTTCCTTCAGTGGATTCATAAGCATCCACTGTTTTTGGGTCAGTGACAAATAAGGGTTGGTAAGATGCGAAAATTGAAAATTGAAAATATTTAAAAAAGAAACATTTATCAGGTTTGTTAAAATGTTCATTTTAAATATATGTTGGTTATTTGACATTTGATGTATTTTTATGTTTTTCTACAAATGCTAAGCTTGAATGCACATGAAATTGTCCAATTGTCCAAAGTAACCACAAAATGAGAAATATTCAATATTTAATCCACCTAGAGTAAACGTAAGTGTACTTTGTTGTTGTAAAACATCACATAAAAACATCAGTTGCAGGATTATCTCAATTGCACATTTACGCATTTTTGCAATTATTGACTGGTATATGAAGCAAAAATGACTTCTTCAAATGAGGGACAGATTCTGTGAAAAGTGATCAATTATGATTACACTGCAAGAGAGGATTATATTTTATTCTATATGAAGTTTCCTTGGATATTATCACATTTTGTGAAAAATACTGGTAACACCAATTTATGTTAAAGTTATACCACGTGACAATGTTGATTGTAGTCAGAAGGCTATTAAGTTGAAGTAATTGACTCAGAAAATCAAACATAGGGTTTGGTGTGAGTTTAGTTGAACAATATAAGGGTCTGTAAGGGTCTGGTAGCAGAGGCCTTTTGCTTGGATATAGTGGAGTTATCTTTACAGCCTTGTAGGCCAACACCAGTGTCTTCTGATGCAGGCCACGATGGGGAGCCAGTGACGTTTTCAGACATTCTCAGAAGAGCAGGGGTTACATGGGATAACTTATGTTGGTTGAATATCTGTGGTGTTTTGAACACGCTATAAGGGTCTGGTAAAAGAGGCCGGCAGTCCAGCAGAGTTGCAGTTGTCCAGGTGGGAAAACACTACAGCTTGGAACAGGAGGTGCACCACTTTTCTTGTGAGGAACACATAACCGTTCCCAGAACCAGTAGTGACAGGTTAATGTGCTCATTCTATTGCAGGTTTGCATCCACAACGCCTTAACGGGCAATGATTTCACTCCCAGCGAGATCATCCACCAAGAGAGCAAGCAACCTGTGTTAACCTGCCACTACTGGTTCTGGAAAGGGTTATGACTGCATTGGATGAGAATGTCGGGTGTTGACCTGACACAGGTAATTGATTCTTATGAATCCACAGTCTGCCCTATTTTGGAGGTGTGGAAGGTACAGTGTTCATGTCCCTTCCACACCTTCTCCAAAAACTCAATGCAATGAGAGTTGCATAAATCATACATTTTCAGAATTTGTTAACTATTTTTGTTTAATAACGTCCTACCGTGAAATGGTTTCAGTCATCCTATGCCCTGACATCTTGCAGAAATTCAGTAGCCTATAGGATATAGTCCCCCTTGACTAAAATGCCCTTATAAAATGGATTAGTTCCAAGTGGCTGTACACAGACGTTTCTTAAATGATTCCCTGATTTAGCCTGTCTAGAAAGCCACTTGCAGGGTAAGGTATGGGGTTTTGAGTAACCCATTTTTGTATTTGCGCATGTACACACCATATCACGATTTCAGAAACTGGTTACGAGAACCCCGGTTTTGAGATGTAGAATTACTCTGAAAGAAGTGACAATAAATTAAAATAGCTTTATTAGCACAGTGAATGTGAGTACATTAGCAAGAAGGAGATCAATTTAACTGAAAGCAATTCACCTAAAAGTGTAATTTCTATCCATATAGAACCTGTTGAATTAGGTATCTTTTTTTAAACTAAAATATATGAAATGTATATAATCTTGATGAAATTATTTTAGACATATTGGATTCTATTAGGATGCCATACCCATATGTTTCCAGCAGGGAGAATTCTTATGCTAGTTTACACCATTACAGTAAAGCCCATAATTTTGAATAATGAAATAGATAGGGGTGTTTTGAATTATGCTATTAAATACACCAATACAACTCATTGAGTTTAGCAGCTGAAGGAGCCAGAAAGCTCTGTACTTGTCGTAGCCTTTCCATGTAAAAAGGTAATTTAGAACAATCTATTTAATCATTCTGAGACCAAGCAGTAGTTAACGTGTGGTTGCCCCGCTATGGAAATTACACGTACGTCTCAAATTCTAGGCATATGGACCAGGCGACCATGTGTTAATTTAACACCTGGCGCCATTAAAATTACCGGCCAACGGCTTTTAGTTTACTTAATTTAAACCTGGTGAATTGTCAACCATTTGGCATTCCATAGCAAAGTCACCTGTTGGCCGCCTGAATAACAATGCGTTTCAACAATACACTGGTTAGCTGCTCGACAGCGGGATTTTTTGCAATAAACCCGGGCCAGCAGGATGCCTCATCTCATGCCCCAATTTGACGTTTTATGAAAAAAAAAAAACGTTTTGGTCATATCACAAATGATAATGAACTGATTCATAAATCACAACTTTATAGCACAGGTCAAACCTCAAATGCAACTCCAAGTCCCCCTGAACATAGCAATGACAATGAGTTTACATTAAGATTACAAAATAGATCTGTTATAATGCAAAACAAACAATGCAATACTGAATACGCGTGGTCTGGAATCCAATCGTAGTGTTAAGGTGGAGCTGTGTCATTAATCAGATCCCTTGTACCTCCATGACGTCTTCTCCCACCTGCGTGGTCAGCTACCCCTTTCAGGTACCTGGAGACCAGGTTCTGGACAGCCTCATCAGTGGCATCCCAGGTGGAAGGATTGTTCATTATTGCTGCTGTAACAGTGATCATATTGTAGGCTTGCTTACATTGTCAGACATGATTTTGAGAAAAATACCTGATAAATGAACCACAATAATAGAAAAGCTGTGTACAAAATGACTTACTGTGAAGAACAGTCTTGATGAAAAGGTAGTTAAAGCTGACCTTTTTTCCAGCTCCAGTCCAGGTCATCTTAATGGCGACTTGTAATGATTGACGATAGCATCCGCCACTGTGTACTTAAGCTCGTTGCCAGCCTTAACAGCCAAAGAACGTACCTACAAATAGAATTAAAGGTTTTACACTTGAAAACTCGCGTTAAATGTTTCTAATCAGAATATAAAGAAAACTGCTTACCAGTTGGTCCTGGACATCCGTGTCTTCCTTCAACTGTGAGTCAAACTGCCACAGGTCTTCCAGGTTCTCCAGGGGGAGCTCAATAACCTGAACAATGGTTAACGACCAGTCCCCCACCGGGCCATTTGATCGGACATAAGCAAGCACTTCCCTCATTGTGCTTATGTGACTCAACTGAAGTGAATTACCTGTACCTAGTTGAAATAAATACAATTTAATAAAAATAGACAAATTAAAGGCATAAACTGTTAAATTCAACAAAATGTTAATTCTTACCTTGATTTGCAGAGCTAGAACTTTGACACGCTCTGCCTCCTCGCACTTAGAAATAAACAGAAATAGGAAGCAACGTGTTTTAATAACAAGTTAAGTTAGACATATAGGTTAAAGCTGCACAACCTAATATTTTCACATTCTACAATGTTTAAATATATTTTATATGAAAAGGGTTACTTTAATGTAATCCTCAGACCTCAACACCTTTCATGACCACCTCTCACTATTGTTGATATAGCTATTTCCACAGTAGTTGTTGTTGCCGAGTACGGGCCACATTTGGAAGTTCCACCTACTTTGACAGACGTGAATCACAGCCAATGAGCACTGAGTCTGCAGCGTATTCAGCACAGCAGCACACATGTCTGACAGAACACTGAATAATGGTGAACGCCAATGTGAAGAACCTAGCATTTCTTTGTGAAGTAAAACCCAGTATTCCTTATTTTTTTTGCAAGAATATGGGAACAAGGAAAAGCGTGGGGGGAAAACTGTCAATATGGAAAAAGATTTCCATATATGGAAAGCTCCAAAAGATGAAAAAGGACTCCTCTTATCACACAAGGCCTAAAGTTATTTATTACTAAATAGCAATCTGTAAGTATCCTATTGAACATAATCTATATAGCTGTCCACTGAGCCAAAAAAAGGTATAAAATGTAAAAAATAAATAAAATAAAAGATAATTGGATGTACCAATGACCTTGACAACAAGTCTTCTTTAACTTGTCTGTCAGAAGCATGAGGAAGGGTTAGCGTGACCTGTGCTGCCATCTAATAGTCAAACAAGGGACATACATATAGGATGCTGAGTAGTGTAGCTTTAAGTGAATGAACCCACATACCTTTGTAGCATTGATTTAATAGGCAAATAGGTTTAATTTAAGTAAGCATTGTAGCAATCAACACGATCAACATGTTCACATACCTCCAGGGCTGCAATCCACAGGGTGTTGTGGGTTAGGCACCTGGGGTGGTAGAGGCTCAGCAAACAGCGGGGCGTCCAGATGAGATGAGGTGTGAGGTGGACCCTCATTGTCGCCGTCCCCAAAAGGAAATTGCGCAGGCTGGTCCTTTGGATTAGCATGCCTCTTTCTTGTTATCTCGTCATTGGTCGTTTCCACGCTGGAACCTCTCTCGCTCCTCTGGTGATGATACACATGTTCGGTCTCCCACGTATCTAAGAAACAGTAAGGTTTTGTAAGCATTTACCCTGTAAAAACACATGCACATCCCAAATTGTTATCCTGTTTACAAAATGTACCTGCTTCATGCTTGTTGACTTTATACGGGACAGCGTCGGCAGTGAACAAAGGCAGTGAACAAACTCTGGTTAACAAGTCTTCTAGATCTAACAGCTTGGCCAGTATTCCATGCTCAGTTCCAGAATGGTGGTATGAGTCATCTGAGAGTTTTGTTTTCATCTTTCGTCTTTGTCAGGGTTTGCGGGTGTTTAGGCAGGTCTGGGTGGTCCTTGGCGAGAATCTTTAGTAGTTGTGAGAGTGCGTGGTGGGTTATCTTGTTGCCAACTGCCCATATTGCTAATTTGGTCCTCAAGTCATGCATTTCATTTTCACTCTCTTCAGTGACTGGACTATCGGGACATGACTCAGATCCTACGTGGTAGGTCGTTTCCCATGCCCCAGGAGCTGTAGTATATTGGCTATTCGTTGCATCGATACTTCCACCATCAGTGTGCACGCTAGAGGAGTAGATTAAATCGGCACCTGGCAAAGCAGCATAAAGAGCTGATAATCCCTGTAAATCCTTTTAAACGCCCTTCAATATTCTCCTCCTTTTACTCAAGCAACTCGACATCACTAGACGGTCCTATATCTGTAAAAATAAAACATGTTAATGCCACCAAACATACATAGCTTCGTGTAGAATAATTAAATGAATGGGGACAATTTACACACACTCACATGTAATCATAACATTTCTCAACCAGCCGATTAAAGTTTGAAGTTTTAAAATATAAAGGGTGGAAATCTGTTAAGAAATCTAATAGTTAATAGCAGAATTGGGTAACTGAACAACATCAACAACAACTAACTGTGATTCATTAGTTACCAGCTAAAATAGTGGAATATGATTACAGGTATTTTGTTTATTAGATATTACTTCTAGGACTATTTTCAAATTTGAAAAGGGAAGTTTGCAGAAGAAAATGCATACAACAAATCAGCTGTTCCCTTATTTACCGTTCATTACCGTAACATCAGATTATTATTAGAATCTGATCTCCTAAGAAATAAACAAATATAGAAAGATTTGGTGTGCCAATTAAATAAATTGTTTTGGATTGAATTTTAAAGAACAATGTTTAGGCATGAAGTACAGGTGCCCTGTAGTGCCCTTTTCACACATTGTTCCTAGTAAATTACCTGCATTACCATGCAGACACACTTTGTGATTTTCTCTGGTGCCTCGTGATTGGTTCTCTGAACACTTGAATTAAGTGCATGTCCCTGCATTGGTTCTACTTTTCTTTACATCTCAGCCATACCGGCATTTTCCATGGAATGTTAGAGCCATTTTCACACATGCTGTATAACCCTACATTATACAAGGATCGTTCCTGCATGAGGTAATGCGTGAACAGGAACAGAAGTCGAAAATCCTGTTTATCCACTCCCCCAATTGACTCCAGTGTAGTAAGATAACATGTAGGTCTAAATGTGCTGCGTATATTTTTATGTAGAAACACAAATTGCAATGAAAGCTCAAAAGTAAGTCTCCTGAAAAAGTTTGTTTATGGCGCTTGGCAGCATCCATAGTGTTGTATTAGCTACCGCCCTCTGCTGGACTGTCCAGTCACTACACTGCTTACACTAAATTATAAGATAACAGGCATTCGATTTTACGTTAGACTACTTTAGTTTGTAGCTAACTAGAAAGCACAAACATAATATGCAGTACTTACACGAGGTCACAAAGCCGAAACAGTAAAATAGTTATCAGCCTCACGTACGTATTGGCACTTGCACTTCTTCGTCTTCTCTTTTTTCTCTCGATCACAAACATCACAAACAACTTAATATCATGTATTTACGGTGTCTACCCGTACCTTAAAAAAAGCACGGTGTCCAGTTTTCTGAAACATATTGTATCGAAGCTACTATAAACCCATAATATACACAACTTTTTTTCGGATTCCTTTTGGTTGAGGATGAAGTTCTTAGGAGACAATATTTCAATGCAAATTCAAATGTAGCTTTTAACATTGCCCAGGAGATGGCACCAGAGCTGTGTCAAATGGCTCATACAACAGACTGAAAGCAATTGATTCAAGTTGCTAACGTGGATAAAAAAATTTAAAAGAATAAAAATAAGAAATACGAAAAGAAACTAAACAGAGTATGCATATATTGTGTCAGGAGGCATATGGGATAAGTGTATAATTAGCCTCTCATCTTGCCAACTGGAAAATAACACGTTTGTCACATCCACAAGAGGTCGTAAACCGTCATATTATGTTACATGTTATAGCATTAAGTTATAGGCCTAAACATTTTTTCTTCTAATGAATGTTCTCATTCGTTAAAATTAAAAAAACAATGCAACTAAACCAAATAAACCATTATATAACTAATTTATAGCATAGACTACTTCATATTATTATTATTATTATTATTATTATTATTATTATTATTATAGGCTATTGGCCTACCAGAGCCATGTCTGGGCTACTGAATACTAATATTGTCCACTCGATTTGTTAACAATTATCCATATAGATCATGTGAGCAGGATGGCCAATATAGAAAAGAAATAGTTTTTCTCAAAACTGTTGACCTACCAATATAGCCTATACTATGCATCCAATTTTTACAACAACTTTTGCATTATGGATGCTGCCCTCTCTGGTCCATTGCTTGCGCGGCCCCACCCCAGACCCATACAACAACAATGAGAGCCTGGCTGATGGGAATTATGAACCTTTTAACTCTATTTGGAGTTGTGCCGTTTGCAGCAGAAGAACCGCGGGAGGGAGGGAGGGGCGCTTTTAAAGTTCTGGTAAGAACGCTCATTCGTCCTCAGGGTGCCTGCCAGGATGGGTACGCTCATCACGCAATGGACGATGTGGATGGCAATTTTATTTCTTACAGGATTATCAGGAGTTTGGGGTAGGCTATGTATAAAAATTTGTTTTCCCACTTTTATTGTATGCTCGTATTGTTGCAGTAGGCATAATCTAAGTAAACAACATTGTGAGGAATTATTTTTGTTATCGCAGCCTCTTTTATAGACTACCGCCGGTATATTGAAGTTTTCACTACACCCACTTTTTCTAATTGCTTAATTCGTGTCCATATATGCCTATATATAAAAAAACAAACAACTCTTCACACATTTGAACTAAACCTATTTTAATGTCGTTTAATGTCTCTTTATTTATTTATCACTTAATACTTCTCGGTAAATTGGGAAAATATATTTTGTTCCAGGTTCCAATGTTTGCACCTCGAGAGGGGCAAGTACATGCAAACAATGTTTGGCCGTGCACCCCAGCTGTGCGTGGTGCTTCCAAGAGGTGGGTCTGGTTTTCAGCTTTCCAGTTCATTTTGCCAATGTGTTCTCTACGATACTGGCTGACACAGGCTGCAGCTTATACACAAAAACATTGCATTTGTCTTAAAGATTAATATTTTCTTGTGCATTTTATTAGTGGTCAAAATGGCAACAAAACAAAAAAAAAGATGAAATTGTGCCGTTGAGACTTTATTAATATCAGCCTAAGTTTACTCATGGTAGGCTAAATAGTCATAAGCTATAACAGGTTAAGCATGACTCATATAGTTTGGCAAAAGGCAAATCCACAAAGAAACACATACATGTGGATTTTATGGGAACATGGTGATGCTAGCCTAAATACTGGCCATGCATCTACATTCTATTCGACATTAGTGGAAGAATAATTTTACACCGGTATTTTCATCCACTAAGGGAAGACAGTAGCCTGATTATGGGGGCTTGTCTGAAATTTACTTTGGTTTTACACAAATCAGAAAACACTAAGTCACCGTGGGTCAGTTAGAGTTTGTAGCTCGACGTGGGGTGGTCTGTGACCGTTGTCCTGACACCTCCAGGATTTTGGGCAGGGGCAGGCCAGCTCGTCACGCTGTGACCTGGTGGCTAACCTGGTGGCAGCAGGCTGCGCTCCAACAGGCCTGGAGTCTCCTAGTAGTAAGCTCCTGGTGATAGAGGACCGGGAGCTCAGCGACAAAGCAGCAGGGGCCATACATGATGTCACCCAGATCCAGCCACAGAAACTGCACATCACACTCAGGCCAGGTGCGTCTCTCAGAAACATAACCTTGTATGCTTTACCTACACAGCAATGCCAGAACAAATGGAGAGACGGTAATGCAGTTGTTTGCTAAATGTGTTTAATGTTTAATGTAGGTATGTAAAATATTCATATTTTTTTCATGGTTTATGTTTCATTCTACATTTTGTTGGCACGTGTTATAGTCCTTGTCTTCGCATGCGATAATAAACGTTCTCATCGATTGTTTTCCCTCTGTCCCAGACGACGCCAAGCGCTTCACGGTGAAGGTTCGTCAGGTAGAAGATTACCCTGTGGATCTCTACTATCTCATGGATCTGTCCTTCTCCATGAACGATGACCTCTTCCGGCTAAGAACACTGGGAAAAGGTCTGGCCGAGGCTATGAACCGCACAACCAGTAACCTGCGCATGGGCTTTGGGGCGTTTGTCGACAAGCCCCTCTCACCCTACATGTACATTTCCCCTGAAGAGGCCATAAAGAACCCATGTTACAGGTAAGAGACTGTGAACAAATAAGTTAAGTTATAGTTTGCCCCCAAAAATTATAATTAGTGTATGAATCTTTAACCCCTCATAGCCTGAGTTGCTGGAGGAAACATGTATACTCCCAACCATATAGATAGAGAATGTGGCTGTAGCACTTTGCTGATACAGTGGAGTTTATAGGCAATCAAAATCCCTTATCAACCCCTATTTGTACAAATGTTACAGCTAACATTCTCTGTAAACAGATGGGAGTACAATTACGTTTTTTCTGCAGCATTCCAGGTTGTGAGGTCTGCGTGTAGGAAATAACTTCACCCTGTGGGCAGGCAGGTGAGGTCATATTGTGAGCTCACCCTTACAAACTGATGTGTGGAAGCACATATCACTTGTTATAGGCAGCTCTTCTGACTGACGCTGGGTAATCCACCGAGTGTCTACTAGTGACTACTAGAACCATGTTCTAGAATAAGACACTGATTTATTCTTAGTACCTTTGGTACCTTTGGTAGTGATCCTATCTGGAATGTTTGCTTAGGCGATTAAACCATTTTTCCTTTTTCTTTTATCAAACTGAGGGAGTATCACAAGGGCAATGCTTCATAGCCTGGCTCTGCCCGACTATTGCTCTTCTGAGATTTGCAAACCATGTTTACATTAGTGTTTTCACAGGCATCCTTCTGGCGGTCCAATCAGGGTGGGGTAGTGAGATGGCGTTGAAGTCAAGCATGTTTCTAAATGGTGGTAGAGCTAGATGAGATGATCAAAACATCTGTAGCAACGCCGATTGGTTCAATGCTGTCAAATAGTTTCAAGATGAATTAGAGGTAGGAGGCAACAACTGTAAACCACTATGGCCTACCTTATAGGTAAAGTCAGCTATTGTAAGCCAATACACATTTAGTCAAATTCACCAAATATTTCCTCACATTTCGCTAGCTTACCATTTTCTGTGTGTATTGAAAAAAGTGATCCGATACTTCTACACAGACCTTGTGCCGTAAATAGGAATGTAAACAAAGTGGCGAACACTGCTCACAACAACAAAGCTGTAGTACTAAGCTTTGCTTCACAATGCTTTTCGTTTTGTGAGGCCGCACCGTGGAGGGCCACAGAGGGCCACAGAGGGCCACAGAGGGCTACAGAGGGCCACAGAGGGCCACAGGGGGTCACAGAGGGCCACAGAGGGTCACAGAGGGCCACAGAGGGCCACAGAGGGTCACAGAGGGCCACAGAGGGCCACAGAAGGCCACAGAGGGCCACAGAGGGTCACAGAGGGCCACAGAGGGCCTAGGGGGCCACAGAGGGTCACAGAGGGCCACAGAGGGCCACAGAGTGATATTATTATTATTATTTGAGCTTGTTAGCAAGCGCTTTCGAGAATAACTAACCCTCCATTTAAAGGGACACTCATTCAATTTGAAAGTCCGTTCACCGCTTACATACTGAAGGCGTAGTTCCTTACGTTGCATAGTTTTTTACGCAACCACAATGCAACATTCTAAGGGACAAATCTTTCTGATTACAGTTGGTATCCATGGTGATGTAGCAGGTCCCATGGCCGGTTCTAGTAGTACTGGTAATGAAACCTGTATGAAACTGACATTCTTCCAGAGGAAAATTGGTTATTAATATAGTACGGGTACAATTTTCACCAATAAAATGAAACACAGCTTTATTTTTGGTACAGCCAGGTCACGTTTAAGCAAGCAGAAAAACAACGTGCAAGAGCCCTTCACCTGACGCGATACGCTGTGCTCCATAAGAAATGAATGGGATTCCTGTGAAAAGCTACGCAACTATGCATCCAGTATGTAAAGGGCGTACATGTTAGTGCAGGTGTGTGAGGCCTACAAAGCATTTGTTTTGGTTTGAGATGCAGTCACACTTAGTGTGACATCTAGTGGTATAAAATCATATAGAGCTATCTTGCTCAAGGATGTTTACAATTGAACCCATCACCCCCTATAGATTAGTATAAGTACTACTAGATCAGATAGTTAGCATCGCTGGATGGATGGACAGAGTAACAAATGGTCAAATAAATGACTATTTCCATTCTTGTTGACCCATCACCACATGACTGTCTGCATGATTGACAGCATCAACACCACCTGTCCGCCCCAGTTCGGCTACAAACACGTGCTGTCTCTTACGGAGGAGGTGGACCGTTTCACGGAGGAGGTGAAGAAGCAGATGGTATCCCGGAACCGAGATGCTCCCGAGGGGGGCTTCGATGCCATCATCCAGGCTGCTGTCTGCAAGGTGTGTGTGTGTGTTTGTGGTGGAAGGGGGGACCACCTCCATGCACACACAGGTCTGTGCACACAGAGTACCCCATAACGTTTTAATAAGTGGAGGGTAACGCGTTCTCTCGTCTGCCATGCTTGTTTAAAACCAGGAGAAGATCGGCTGGCGCCCCGGCGCCTCCCACCTGCTGATCTTCACCTCCGATGCCAAGAGCCACGTGGCTCTGGACGGCCGCCTGGCTGGCATTGTGCAGCCCAACGACGGGCAGTGCCACCTCAACAAGGAAAATATCTACAGCATGTCCACTATTATGGTGAGAGTGTGTGTGTGTGTGTGTGTGTGTGTGTGTGTGTGTGGGTACATGTAGAACAGAGTGCAGAAGGAAAGAGAGAGAGCGAATATACATATCAGTATTCAGACTTTATGTGTGTGTCACTGCTTTCACAGGACTACCCGTCTTTAGCCCTGATCACAGAGAAAATGTCCAAAAACAACATCAACCTCATCTTTGCTGTCACCACCCTAGTACGCCCGCTTTACCAGGTGAGACCACCGCGCACATTACACCAAACATATCACACAAACACATCACACCAAACATATCACACAAACACATCACACAAACACATCACACCAAACACATCACACCAAACACATCACACCAAACACACCACACAAACACATCACACCAAACACATCACACCAAACACATCACACCAAACACATCACACAAACACATCACACAAACACATCACACCAACACATCACACCAAACACATCACACAAACACATCACACAAACACATCACACAAACACATCACACAAACACATCACACAAACACATCAC
>JAODOY010064791.1:0-16902 GCA_025399855.1 Forbesichthys papilliferus
TTTGTTAATACAAGGTATATTATTATAAATCTACGTGTTAGTGTCCTCATTCCTGCCGGCTAATTTAGATCACGACACTTCCAAATTGCCATAATCTTCCTTCAAATTAATTATTTCATTCTTTTTTGCTGCGAGTTGACCCAATTTAGCTTTCCTTGTACTAATTTTATTTTGTAACGTATAGTCCTGGCTGTAGGTTTCACTTGCCGTTTTCCTAATATGGCTGATTCTTTCATAATTGCCAAAGATTAGCCTTTCCACTAGCTAGCTGCTTATAGCTAAATATGGCCATGTCCCATCTATCACCGTTACATAGAAGGCAAGTCGTTAGCAATCGTTAGCGGGTCATTCGGCGCTAATTATGTTAACAGTGCGTTTTTAGTCCACTTTAAAATCACCCACCTCCAGGTGCAGCCGTTCTTTCATGTACTCACGTGAGCTGCTGGCGAATTAATCCATATCGAATTGTTTCCTTATATTCAAAAGCCACAGGCTCCGATGATATTACAATCCAACAGACCATGAGGAGAAGATGTTTTCTTACTAATGTTAGCGCAGTAATCTAGCCTTTGTGGTTTACACATGTCCAACTGACGGTATCTTCATTTAATCCACAGGAATCCATGCTCGTTTTTGTAAAAAACAAAATAGCCTTTATTTGAATTCACAGTTTAAACATGCTATATTCACTGTAAGAAATAATATGAAAAACATAGAATGACACTGTAAGAAACCCGTTTTTCTCCAGGCTAGAAAACAAAAAGCTCCATTAACTTTTTGCTCTAATACCGATCCACCACGGAAATTGGCACGTGCCTCCCTTAAAGCGACAGTACACAATACTGCTGAATTAAGTCTAATAGGACATTCATCTCAGTCAGTTTAGGTCAAACAAATACATATCACAGCTGGTAGTGTCACAATTTGAATCATCATTATACAACAATAATAATAATAATAATAATATAAATGAGCTAACTCACCTCATACAATAACTAATACCAATATAATGAGTACCTAAACAACCAATATTAGCCTTGTTACACTCTATGGTTCCACCTAACTAACTTCTAATGGCTCCGATGTGCCAAGGAAGATAGACCTGAGGATCATGGGAAATGCTTCACAGACCTCCGTGTGCTTATACTGTAGATGGGCCAGTAGCACAGGCCCAGGGTATTAGATGCTCAAGTGAGCGAAGCACATCCAGTCTGTTAGAATTTCTGTGATCACATACATATTTCGAACAGTAATGTAACCCGTCTTTCTGCGGAGTCTGCAACAAAGCGAGAGGCCGCTTTGTTGATAGGATTCTCATTGAGGTAGGTAATGGAAAGCCAGCTGTAATATCCCACAGATGTAGTCAGCTCATAAGCCTTTCCTACCTCTGTGCTGCTACGCAACACTTGATTGACACCACTATAGAACACCCATCTGCTGTACGTTTGGTAATTCACTTGCGCCCTACATAAGATCCTAATACTGCTATATGCACCAGCACCAATATGTCCCAATGTGCACTGTACAATAGTGTACGTATGTCTTTTACTTCACACAATTAACCCTTATGTTCTGTTTGGGGTCTGTGAGACCCCAGAGCCTTTTTAACAGTACAAAAAACATACTTATTTAAATCATTGTATATGAAGCAGATCTTCCAAATTTTTAATGCAGGTGTTCTAGAATCTTCTAAGGAAAATATACTGTATCTCTCTATTCTCAGAAAAACACATAATTTGTTTGTAGATCATGTGGTTTATTTTGGGTGTTCTAATTCAGCCTCCAACACTAAGGCTTAAAATAATAGAAATTGTATCAGTAAATGCAGTGATAAATCAAAGTTACAATTTGTCATGGTCATCCTAAACAACTGTCCTCTCCACTTTACTGTCTGTCCAGGAAGCCCGGCTATCTCCTTGTGATGATTTTTTTATCCGCACTAGAAGCGCATTCTCTTTTCCCATTGACTACGAGTGTCAAAAATAGTTTAAAGCAGTGAACGTGATGAGGATGTTCTGAAGTTGAGGATCTTCCTCTCTTTGGAAAAGAAACTTAGATTCTTCAGTTGCTCCTGTCCCATGGTGTTCCTGATGTCTTTCTTTATCCTTTTAAGGTAGGAAAAACTCCACTCAACCCCTGCAGATGTTACAGCAATGGTGGCAATCATACATACAGTACAGTTCATTCATAGCTTTATCCAGCCTATTCGACTTCAGGAACTGGATGGTTGCACAGTTTACCGTTTGCATTGATCTCCTTGTCACTGTAGAAAATATATTTTGAAGAGAACATCAGTATGAGCAAATAAGATGATGAGTCTCATCATCCATAGTGGAAATATAAATTATGTTTGTGAATGCAATAAACAATTTGTCAGTTTAAGGTAAATTAACAATTCTGGAAGTAAAATTCCACCGTGTTAGAGCACTTTTTGGCATTTTTGCAGCCAGCATCTTCCAGCAACACAACTCTCTTGGTGGATTTTGAGAAAAAAATGAAGTGAATCCACTAAGTGTTGCAAAAAACACCTTGGCCTTGAAGATACTTTTCACACCCTGACTCAGAACCAGTAGCAGCAAGCTGCTATAGTAGCCCACACAATGTCCACTTAGGACTAATACTTAGAGTAGAGTACTCAACTTGTCTCCTTCGATTTTTAAATACTATAACATTTTTTAATACTAAGCAATTATTCAAAAATAAAATAGTAAATCCTAAAATGAACAACACGATCCAACTAAAATATATATTTGAATAAATTATTTGCTACTGTATCTAGCAAGTTTGCTCCAGCTCTGAAATTAATTGCTAGATGTATAATTTGAATTGAATTTGACTGATCATTATTATTTCATTATTTTTATGGTTCTTGAAGGTGTCAATATTTTGTCATCAACAGACATCAAATCTTCTTTTGAGCAATTAATATCATATCCAGTGTAAAACATCATTCTTGAGATTACAGACATAAATTTACATGTTTATACATTTGTCTAATTCCAACTTTCTTAGGTCTAAACTCTTTGGGGTACAATTGACCCTAAACATAATATACTTTATTATTAAAGCTCATTTCAATGTTCTACTATTACATGTGAGTCATCAATGTAAATATTTTATATTTAGCCATATACAGCCAACATAATGTGAAGAATTATTATAAAATCCCTAATTCAATCAAATAGTAAGTTTTATGTGGATATACATATTTTTGGCCAGTTTTGAAAATTGCAAGTCCAGTTTGTTGTTAAAGGGAGGGTTAAACATAAATGCTATTTTCAATCTTAGACATTTTAATATGGTCTATTGAAGCCAAAAATACCAATTAGCAAAGAAAAAAATGATAATTTTGAAAGCAATGTTGTTGTTTTTTGGGTCTCTATAAGACCCAAAAACAAAGTCAAAACAGAAAATGAGGGTTAAAGGATTTAGTGAACAGTAAGCTTACCTGACAAATATTATTTATAATCTCCACCAAATTGCTGTTATTAAAGCAAATAAGCTTTATGCCATATTGTAAAATGAGAAATGTTCTGCAGGCACTGAAGCCAGTGGCTATACTGGGGTAGGGGGAAGATCGTAAACATTAGACAAATTCAGCCATATTTATGTTTATTCATGGTTGTTGTTATTCAGGTCTGAATATAAGAGATTGCTTTTCAGAGAACATTGTGAGAGTAAGGTAAGCCAGTATTACCAAATATACAGCATATAGTATGTGTCAGCTATCTAGCAATAATATCTGCAGTAGACATACCTGAAATGATTATGTTTTGTACAAAATTGTGTAAAATTATGTAATTCTACAAAATTTCCTAGTTTGGAGGTTAAATTATCCTAAGCATGAGCTAGGTTTAACATTACTGTTTGCATTATGCACTACATTAAATGATACTAGATATTTCACATTGTACTACCTTCAATTACTTTATAGTTATCTATAGCATGTTATACAATGAGTGGGTTTCCTCTCTAATCCAGCTCTACCAGTGATTGATGGCTCTTTGAGGGGGAAAGACTGTGAGAGTGTTACCTTGACAACAGCAGTAATCAACAACCAGGCAAAGAATCTCAAATATCCACATCAGGAATGTAACAGTGCATGCATATAAGCATGAATCCATAACAGGGGCAGAAATGAATTAGTGGCCTTAATTAAGGACCCTCAATTCCCACATGTCCCAAAGTGATCATTTGCTCAACAGAGCGACTGACAGCCACGTCCTCGACCCGCTGGCAGGTCTCTGATACATCGTTTCTGCCGCACTTGTTTGTGTGCTTAGTCAAGCAGAGGTCTGACATACTGATAAGAGGCTGACAAAGAGTCCTCGAGGAGGGAGATGAAGGAAAAAAATGGCGTCAGATATTTAGACCTTATCTTCAGCGCAAAGGCACTGTAAGGGGATTAGGCGGGTGCTGAGGTTACTGGCCACGACTGAAGAAAGAGATACGTAGGCAGAAGCAGAGAGAGGGAGGGAGAGAGAGATGCAAGGTGTTTGTAGGGCTGTATGGTGAGATTATCGGCATGGCAGCAGAAACACGTGAGGAGTTGGGGGACGGTGACAAGGCAGGACGACATCTGATAACGTCAACCCGGCTCCCGTCAGCGTTCGTTCATAGGGACGCTGGAGGATGAGCTAAAATACCTTTTTTGCCATTTCACTGCTATTGCAGATTACATGGTCAAGATACATTAACAGTACACTCCTCGATTGTGTACACCAGCACCCTCCTGAACCCTAAAACTGACGTTCCAGCTCAGTTTGTTTTTCAGTGCACCAAAATATGGCGTGTGCAGAAGAGAGCCCAAGAGAGCTGTGTGTGTGTGTGTTGGGGGTGGGGGAGGGGGAGTAGAGAGGTGACAAATGTTCTCTAATCTAATGTGAAGGCAGGCAGACTTGTGAGTAAGTGCTTCACAAATTCATATTGGACAAAAACATAACATTGGTTTTGGGATGATGTTTTTGCATTGCTGCGACAAATGTAAATAGAAGACAGAAAATTAATTCAGAGAAAATCATTACCGGGGAAAATGTGCAAAAGAGAGGTAATATTAACCAGAAATGCAAGAACAAGGTGTTGAGATATCTTTGTTTCATACAATCTTTTATACTCAGTTTGATTACACAGAATTTATAACATGTATTACTCCCCTAGATGTGGGCTTTAACTGACGGAAATTAAATCATCAGAATGGGTATGATTATGGGGCTGTTTGTCCAAAAACAAATATTGTTTTTATTACCTTGATATAATCCAATAATAAACAGCTTTAACAGTTTATTATTGACCTGATTAACACTGAGCTTTACTATAATACAGTACATATATTACAGTACATTCTGAGTTTAGTGGAAACAATAACATTATACTGCAGAACTTGTCTACAGGACAATTACAAAAACCAATAAGATCTCTTGTTGTGAAACTATAGGTTGGCCAATTGTAGATAAATAACTATTAATAATGGTTGACTCCCTGTTTATTGTGTTCCTAGTCAAACACTCCCCTCTTTCAGCTGATTAAAAAAAGAAAACAACCCTTTGCTTTGGGGCCCATGCAGTTTATTTAATCAACATATTAAATCATATTCAACAGACTTAATTTTAAACATATATAGTATAAGACATGTATCAAATATTTTATGGATGGGTGTATATTGTTTTAAACTAAGCTACTGTATATCTATGTATTCACTTTTTATGTATTAGACCTGCCAAGCTGTATGTAATTTTTTAAAACTCCAAAAAAAACTTCTATGTCTAAACAATATTGCCTATGAGACAAATGAATGGCATTTTCAATATTCACCCCCTAACACCCAAGAATATTTCTAGATGTTTTTGGAATTAGCTAATGGCGATGTTACTTAAAGATGTTCTGGGCCTTTCAAAGAAAGTTACCTTCCTGTAATGGCCATAGAAGTAACAGAGGCGGAGAAAAATTATAATTCGAAAAGTGACTGGTGTGACGGAGATCATCTGTCCCCCTCGGGGAAGCGAACCCCGATCTCCCACGCAGAGAGCGGCCGGTAAGGCAGGCCATGGGCCCTAGCCTGCGTCACCAGAGCATCCTATGAGGTGTCGGAGAGTGACCCCGGAATTCCACCGGGCACATGTGCGCAGCGTTCCGGCTCCGACGCGGGTTTGTTCCGTCCTCTCGAAGCATCAACTTCCACCGGGAGCATTTCAAAAGCATAGCGTTGCAAGGCAGTTGTATTGGCGAGATAAATAAAAACTACTTTGCCTGTCCGAAATTGACTTACTTGTGACTTTTAGTCACTTTCATGCCCAAAAACTACCACAATTATATCCACACCATTGACATTTCTGGAAATTGTTCTTATAAAAGAGATTTTTGGTGTCATAAAACTGTTTTTAAAATTTATAAAATGAATGATCGTCCCAGATGTCAAATCCTTCCACTTCTGGTCTCTTGCCACCAATATAGTCATATGGAATACGATCGAGAGTCTGCACATTTTGTTTTGCACACGATTTCATTTGTATTTTGTATTTGAGCAGCGCCTCTTAACCGCAGCATCTGTCAAAAATAGACACGGTGCTTATTTTTAGCAAAGCGCGAAGAACCGTTAAGAACCGCTTCTGGGACGCTTCCAACATGCGCGGGGTCGCATCGGAGCCGGAACACGTCGTACACGCTCCGCACACAACGCCCAGTGGAATTTCGGGGTGAGGTATAACTTCACGTCTTATCCAAACTACAGTATGTACAGTGGCTGTGCAGAATAGCTTACTGTGTAATGTGTATGGCTTGGAAGGAGTCAGGCGCAGAACAAGAGGTGAGTTGAACAACCGTACGTTTTAATAAGGCTGCGATTTTGAAATAAACAATAAACCAGAATCGTGACGGACAGAGTGCTTCACTGCAAAATCAATAACTCACACAGCAAACAGAAACTGCTGAACTTATATACACACATCAATAATCATGAATGAAACACAGGTGTGTAAAACCAAACAGAACAAAAGAATGGAGGAGCGGCAGCGGTCAGTAGCTCGGTGATGACGAGCGCCGAAGTCTGCCCGAGCCGCGAGGGGGAGGAGACTCAGAGGGAGCCGTGACATACTGCCTTGTCTACAATTAATTCAGCAACAACAGTAGCCGTGGCATACACAGAAGAACGCAACCAGGAAGTAATCAGGTTTAACCATTTTACATGGTAGAATTCTTCTTTTAATCGGGTTATGAAACTGGTTATACTACCCCTCTGCTTTGGAATTACAGTTTTTTTCAGTCGCTAACAAGCGTTTGTCCAAACAGTTGACAAATTTTCAAAACTCTAAACACAATTAGCACAGCATCGGTCTTTTGTGGCCATACCATTCACACATTTCATGTCGTTTTCACACAATATGCTGTCAGTGAACACATTTTTACAATGCTTACATTTTCTTAACAGACAATATATACCTCCCAACAAAATTATGGATTGTTTTTGTAGTATTTACAAATGTTAACATACACCATCCCACAATAGCAAACACAATATTCCAACCCTTAGATACAGTATAAAAACCTCTGCTTCTGCTATGATATCAGTTCAAAAACCATATTTCACAGCTGATAAACAAACAATTGAATAATTGACACAGCTGATTTATGTTTAAATTGGGCCAACCGCAGCTGATTCCAGTCTGGCTTAGACTCAGTGGCAGGTTTTTTTTCTATTACATTGACACTTATACAGTAAAAGGAGGACTTTAAGGAGTGATGTTTTTGGAAACAGAAACAGAAAAAGACAATGTAATGTCTGGACGAGGAAGAGTAAGAGCAAGGGGCCCAGGGAGTAGAGCAGGCCCAGTGAGAGATGTAGTGAGAGGTGCAGTGAGAGGAGCAGGAGCAGTGAGATATGCTTGTGCTTTTTTAGTTCCTCCCCTTTTTATCTGGGCTTTTTGCTGATGGTTTTTTGTTCAGAATGATTGTGTGTTTTATGGATATTTTGTTCACTGTAAGCAATACTGTAAAACATTTTCTGTTCTATCATACAGTGTTTCTACTGTACCTCCTGTAGTAAACACTAAAATAAATTAAAAAATGTTGCTTTTTACTGGAATGCTTTTGAATGTGAACATGTGAACATAAATTTCTCAACCAAGAAATTTAGTGTAAAAACGGTGGATTGCATGCAAATACCTCTAAAACTGACACATAAAAGTCTATGCAGTTTTTGTAATGTCAACAATAGCCAGAATTTTGAATCCTAATGTACTTTGACTGCATGTACCTTGTGAAGTGAAAACAAGTGTTATTCTTCGACACAATAATTTCATTTTTAGTCAGATTTCCAGTGTTTTGGTAAAGTTAGTGTGTGCAGAGAAAGATGTGTTCTATTTTGAAATGAAGAGTTAGTATATATTTAACAATGTGTTTTTGAGAAGAAAAAAGTCAATTTGGCAAATTGTGTTTTGTAGGTGTGAGTCTTTGTTAACCCTATCTTACCTGCCCAATACACTCTTCCCTGACTAGCACCACTAGTAACGGTGCTCTACCCAAAATACAGGAAGTGGCCCGCCCAGATCTTACCTAGTGTATATAGACACAGCGCATAACTACGGGTGGTGTATGCCCCAGGGCCTCTTGCCTGAAGCACATAGGCTTCCCCCTTTCTCCCCCCTGGAAAACAAAGTGACAAATGGTTACAGACAACAAATGACAGAATGTACAGTGGCCTGCTCACATCAGCCACACCACCGGACACACACACAACCAATACAGATATCACCAATACTATCAACAAATATCACCTTCAAATACACACACTCTATATCACACAATATCACCTTCAAATACACACACTCTATATCACACAATATCACCTTCAAATACACACACACAGCGCACTCGCTAGAGACCACAAACCCCCCTTCAAGAGCTGAAACGATGCGGCTTATGTGCCGGCTGCACCAGCTGCAGCTACTGACGAGTGGACAGCAATCAGCAGCAGACTCCGCCCCTCAGCTGTGCAACTAGCGATCCGAACTTGTGTGCCTGCAACAGAGGGAAAGAAACAATATACACCCAAATGAACACAGCGCCACCCACAGCGCGGGGGACATAACAGTTAAGTAAAAGTATCTGAAGTATGGGTAAGCGCCTGTAAGCGATTGAAAAAAACTGTAAATGTCAATCAGGTTGGGCCTTTCTCTTCCGATTGAGGTGTTTATATGGAGCATTTTCTTTCGCGGTGGGCTTTTAACCCGATTCAAATTTGAATAATAGGGTCCATGTAAACGCAGTTACTGTACTGATTAGTCACACTAGGTTTATTGGACAGAAGCACAAAGGATTTTAAATGCAAAAAGGCACTTTCGCAGTGATGACATGACTTTGCAGGTCTATTCCGTTTTCCAATCTCTCTCTATATATATAGTACTGTATTTTCCCAGTATATCTTGTCAAAAGGCTTCAAATACTAGAAAATTGTATAGTCCTCATGCCAATATAAAGATTTGTATTTTTTGTATCTCCATAGTAAAATGATGCCATCTAAAGGAGAACAGTGGCATTTAAAGTCTGCTAGCCATGTACTGCTCTGATAACGGACCCTCTGGCCTCATCAGGTTTGGACTGACAAACCACTCCTGTCAACTGTGTTACTGTCTCCAGTGGCAGAGAGGGAGAGATACGTCACACAAACATACAGGTTAAATTGGGTTCTGGTACAGCCTGGCCATTTTAACACAGAGCTTAGGACATACATCTCTTTAATGACAATCCCCTGACCTCAGCTCAGCCATAGTGCTCGTTTATGGTTAAAGGGACATGGCAAATAGCAGTGACAGCAGAACATCCATCCACCATGTTTGCAATTCATCATGTCCTGTCAGTTTTAGCATTACAAGGATTACCCACACCAATAGGTATAAAAGTCTATATTATTATGATGCTACAGCATTACTGTGTCAACACATGTTTCAAGATCAGTTTAAGGCTACAATACACATTAGACATACAGTATGTATCTGTCAAACATTTAGCAATTCTAGTGAAACATTTTTTAGGATTTAAAATGAGAACTTTCTTATACCAGTACGGAGAATGCATAAAAAATATGCAGGATAAAAGTGACAACTGAAGGGAGAGAGTGAAAAGAGGGACAGTATGAAAAATGTCAAAGGAAGACCATCTCGTGTAAGACAATTGAACTGGTTCAGCAAAGGATTTGTTATATACTCCCAGGATAGCTTTAGAGAAAGGTGCTCGCGAATGGACAGGAGATAACACTGCCAAAGTTTTATTCATGGAGGCGTGAAAGGATTTATGTTGTAAATGTATTTCACTTCAAATTGTCTGCTTGGTTTGGAGGGAAGTTAACATGCCTCTATATCAAAGCTAAAGTCACTATATAACTGCCAGGACACATTGCTGTTTCGTCAGACATCTCTGGGGGAAATCAACGACTAGATGCTTAGTGAGAGTTGTATTTGCATGTTTTTTCGCTTGTTAAATAGGTAAATGAAGACATAACTAAAATTGTACATACAAGGAGCATATTCCCACAGCATTTTGTAATGTGGAAATGGGGTGAGGGTTTATACAAGTTACGGTGTGTTTTTTTACTATCAACAGGACTGGAACTAAGCCATTGGCGGTGTCCTGGGTATTTGCTTTGTTTCGCAAATAACTCAAGCAGATCCTCTTGATGTCTTACAGTTAGTGTTTCATAAGCCCTCAGATTCAAAACAGAGATGAAGAAATTTGAAGATGAAACTGCTTCTTCTAAAAATAATTTATAATCATGATATTGTAGGTAAATAAGAAAAACAAACAAATGTGAGAATGTTTCAAAGTTCAACACAACATTGAACTAGAATAATAAACTAACACATATTAAAACAAATCTCAAACCATCAATTAGTATAATGCGAGAGCATACAGATCCCATAACAGTTTTTAGGATTTGCTAAACCAACATTTCTTCCAACATGACTATTCCCCATTAGTGTGCTTTTATATATATGTATCAAAGCCTGTCCTTAGGTTAAAAAATGAATCACAGCTGACCATGAAATAGTGAAATACACACACACACACACACACTACTGGAAACTCCTCTTTCATATCCTATCCCCTAGGCTAGAGCTCATCTCTGACATTTAAACACAAAGACCTGTATTGCCTTTCTTTCCCCAAAAGGTCTGCAAGTACTCCAATTGACAGACACCCTTCTGACCTGTAATTCTGGGCCAAAGAACCCTAAGCAACATTCAAGCTTAGCACCACTAACAGTATGCTCGATGTCCACGGCTGGCTTCACATTATCCTGCTGGAGTATTCTGGAACCTGACTCAAAGAGTCAGCCCAGAACACACTGCAAGCGATCCGCTCGGCGCATGTCGCTTTGTAGCTGAAAATTGGTCACTTGTTTACATTCCAGGCTTGCATTTTTGCATATTTGCCAACCCAAATGTTTCAGTCAATCTGTCAGTCAACAATATCCTTAGCTCCCATTGGTAGTTGCTTCAATCACGTCTCCAGAAGTTGAGACAAGAATACACCATGTGGGTATCGAGAGGTTGAAGTAGAGCTGTGAAGAGGGGAAAAAATAAAGGTATGGCGATGGCGTGGAGGATGAAAGATGAATAATTGCCCCACTGTCGAGTACTGGCCTGCCAGGAGAGAGTGGGTAGCTATTGGAGCCTGTTGCTGCGGAAACATAAAACGAATTGGGGGCCCTCGCTCTCGTTAGTAATTGCTGCAGGGGTCTCAGTAGATTCCCAAACTTTGTAAGTGGAAATTTATGCAGGCCTGGTAGTTGGTGCCCTGCCTTTTATTTCTAAACTCCATGTCTCCCCTCTGGGGAGAGATAGCACACGCAGCCCTCCATCCAATGACTCAAACCTACTGTAACTTCCCAGCACTCACACGTAGCGTTCCTACTACTTTTATTTTTTTTTCCTCTATGTGGTTGTGATGCTAGCACCAGTAAATATGAATTATTCTAGTCATAGCAATCCTACTTCAAATACATCCTCACTCCCTCCTCCTTGCGTCCCACACACATGCACGTGCAAACACACACACTCTAGATATGTCATGAGACATTTTACTCCTTCCATTTGAGATTGAGGTTTGTAATCGCAAAGTAAAATGTGTATTTAAGGCATCTAACATGAAGTCTATCTAACAACAAGCAGGAACCAACAGGTATGTGTGTTGAAGAGGCCAATGTAGAAATGGCAAAGATGCAACTCTCTACTGACCACAAAGGGCTTCACTTCAAAACAAAGCCAAAAGCCTCTGAAAGAATGCATGACAAAACACTTTCCATTACAAGATCGTGTGTTTGTAGGTAATTTAACTTATTCAACTGGGTGTGATGGTGGTTATTTTTTAGGTATTGTCAGCTTAGAGAGCCAATAGTGGGGTAACACATACAAATAAATTGCAAGATGCACATGACCAAGTCAGCCAATTGTAAGAGCTGTAATTAAATATGACTAATGTACAACTAATCTTAGAGCCCATCATCAACTCAAATTGTGTGGTGGCCGATGATGGTACTGCAGCCAAATGTTCCACATTAAAGTTTATAAACACCTAAATGTGGCACAAGTTCCAAAATACAGAAATACAGTGCGTTTCAAACCCTCCCCAAATATATGAATGGCTCACACACCCAATGTGCTGTTGTGCATCTTCAGTATTTTAAAAGAATTGAGAGGAGAAAAAATTATTTTGGAAGTATCCTAAGTCTAGTCACTGACCCTGAACCAACACAAAAACATTGCATTTGTCCTCAGTTTAGACTAAATCAATGGCGGATCGCATTTGCCGATAGCGTTTGGCTATGTGCTGCTGAGCAGATCAGACACTATTTGCCACCATCTCAATTCAAAGTATTTAACAAGAAATTAGTCATGCTGCAGCTCCTGGGAGCAGTTCCAAAGTGAGTCCAAAGTCATTCTTGGCCGGGTGACTTTCACAGTTGGCTGTGAGAGAACACTGTCAGCTACAGCACGCTATCATTTAATAGTAGACAAAAGAGGCCTAGGCTCCGATGCTATAACCTTTGAATTTCACCCTGATTACACAGCTTATTATGCTACAGAAAAAGAAAAAATCTGAAAAATGAAAACATTTTCCCTGTTTTAAAAGGCTGTATTTACATATTTAATGAATTTCTATTCAAGAGTATAACACACATTAGGTACGCTAACATTTCCATATACAGTACTAGCATCTACTGAAACAACCCAAGGAATGTCTTGGGCTTCAGGCTGCATTGCAATCATGTGTGTACAAAGAATAGTGTAGAGCTCTGATTGCGCATCTGAAGACCTCATTGGAAATAACTAAGATTGTACCGTAAATTGGACAAAGGTGATGTCTGTTTTAGATATTGTGTGACTCCCTGTAAACTTATAATGAAACAATCTCCTAATCAAACAATCTCCTTTCTAATCATAACAAACCCATCATTGATCGGCACCTTTGAACATATTTTCCTCCGCAAGGCATAATAGCTCATGCTACCTTTTAGCATTAACAAAAGCACACTGATGACTTAATGCCTGATGCATTAGCACGCTGCCACCAAAATAACTTGAAGCATGGATGTTCAAGGAGACATTGGTATTTAATTATATGCTAAAAGGTTTATCACGACTGATTCTTGTAGTAAAATCTGTACATTGTAGTGGCTGGGAAGACAAAGAGACACTTGTAAATGGCAACCATGAATGTATTTTCCACGTCTTAGAAAGCAGCACATCTTAAGAACTTGTTTACCATTTTGATCTAACAATATTGCCCTGAATAAAAGGCACAGTGTAAGGGGACTTCTAATAGGATCGCTAAACCATAAAGAGAGAACAAGCCAGAATGCAGTAAGAGTAGCTAGCGTAACAGGCATAATAACAACTCATGCCAATCTCACCCACCCCCCGTTTAAATAATGAATGCTCTTTCTCGTCGGCCGTCTTCTGAGAGTCATTTCCTGCCTGGATGAAGGAGAAACAAAAGGGATGTGTAGAAGGGGGTTGAGAGATTAGAGATGGAACGTAAAGCAACAGATATTCGGCGGCAGGCAGGCGCTCCGAGGAATGCCGGGCTCGGCCGGCCTCACGAGAGAGCGCGGCACCGGAAATGTTAAGCCCGCCACGGAGATTTTATCAAAGCAAACACTGGGCCGTTCTGGGGAAATTAGAGCAATTGGGGGCACCACTTTTGATTCTGCCCCCAAAAATGCTTTAATACTTGCAATAAGTCCAATTGGAAAAATCCATCTGTTTTTGTCCAATAGCCCAATTGTAATTGCCATGATGATACCACGTTGTAATATGGCATGTCACTTGCATAGCTCTATACCTCAGATATACAGTATATCTTGTCTTATTCACTGACAATTTGGTAAAATGCTGATAATATTTAGTTCTTTGTTGATACAGTGTGCTACTATGAGGCTACAACAGTATTTCTGCAGTGGACTGTTTTGGGGTAAATGTACTTTGTTTCAGGCCATGCATGGTAGCTGTAGCTGTCTGGATGCTGCATGTCTTGCCTGGCTCCACCCAACTTGCTCTCCGATAAAAGTTTGCTGAGATTATAGTCTGGAAGCCCCGTTCGTGTTTTTAGGAGACCAGAATCATTTAATTTTTGCTTTGTCTTGGTGACTGCTTAAAATAAACAGAAAGGCACTGCACTGCTCTAGCGTCATACCTAAAGTAAGTATACACACCTGTGAGTGACGATGCTAACAGCCAATGAGCAATATAATACTTCTTGGTAGTGTCACTGATCAGTTAGTTGAAAAGCATTATAATCCAATTGACAGAGCGCACGTTTAACACAACATCTATGCTAGATGGCAAAGCCATACGATACATACAATGTAGCGGAGCCGGTATAGTAATAGTGGCTACGGCTCTTAATGAACCTCAAAGCTGCATTGGAGGTAGGGCAAAATCCCCGGCAGGCTTTAATCTGCCTGTCTGGGGTCGGTAAATAAGGAGCCCTGGGCAGATTGCTTTATTGAAACACTCGCACAGGTTGGCGTGCCAGGTAGCCGTGCATCAATATTGGCTCTGGCGGGAACCTGTCAGAGTTTATTAGTCAGCATCACTGGGGCTTCGCCAGCAGGTGTCAGTTTTGGCAGAGAAAGAGAGAGGGAGAGAGGCAGAGTAAAAGGAAGAGAAAGAAGGAGAGAGACATAGCGATGAATATAAAAGCTGATTGAGTCAGTGTGTGTGTGTATAGAAGCCTGTGTTGCAGTGTTGCCCTTGTTAGCACTGTATTCATGAACATGAGAGGGGGGAGCGGGGGTAATTAATGAGACCTCAGATCCTCGTGTCAAGAGACCTCTACTTAGGAGACTGCCTCCAACATGCTCAGATGGTCTGCATGTATAAAAGAGGCTGATGAAAGTGGGCGTGCACTCATGCACGCACGCACCCACCCACACAGGGACACACAAATACATGCCACACATTTGATTCCTCTTTAGACTCCCCCAGAATTACCAGGTACTTCAGAAAGTGTGGGGGTGGGCTGAGGTGAGGTGGATAGGGGTGGGGGGTAGGGGATGATTTTTGACTGTTGCTAAGCAACACCACCACAGCATAACTAACTTGCCAAGCAATACACAGCAGAGCGGTTAATGAGGATACAAAAGGCTTCAGCATCAAATGGTCGATGTTATCCACAGACCAAACTAGGAACCCTAAACAGCACCTATAACACAATGTAAATATGAATGAAAGAGTGTGTGTGTGTGTGTATACATACACTCAATATATACTGTATATCAGACCCTTAAGAACATTATTGATTCTGTCAGCCTTTGCTATCTATCTATCTATCTATATATATAATCTGCCTATATGTCTGTCTGTCTGTCTGCATCCTATATATGCATACAAATATCTACATAAATATCTTATACATGTCTATATTTATTTCAAGCCACAAGTGTATGTGCGTGTTGCACATGTAAACATAAAATTACCTTAAATTGATAGGAAGCGAATTGCTTAATTTTCTTAGTTATTGGTAAACACATGATCGTCAATTTAATCTGCAGGCAGAATTGTATTGCTCAATTGCAGTATTTCTCATTCACTTTGGTATATTTCTCAGATGAGAATTGACACTCAAAACTATGTGTTCAACCTCCACATCAGGTTACGTGTGCGCATCATAATGGACATTTTTCATCATTTTGGAACAAAGTGCAGATGCTTTTGGACATTCATGCAAATGGTTATGTACAATTGTCTGCTGTTTCTTACATTATCAATTGATTATGGCATGTTGATCAAAATGAAATACACTGGATGTCTGTTGAATAGTCATACCCCCCAAAACATCTAGGCATTAGTTAATTGATTAAGTCTATACATGCAAAATGGTTAAATGAGCTATCATTTGTATTAGACTATTACGTCTGGCAAGCATAGACAGTGCTGTATTCTGGGGCATATTGTTACAATAGTTTTATTTTATTTTTCCCTTGTGCTATGCAGTGCTGTAAAGCCGTATTACTGTACTGTGTTTTTCTTTTCTTTTTTCACTGACAATGTCACCAAATTACAATACAAACAGTACATTAGGCGTACAATACATTATGCATACTGTATATACAGTAAAAACAGCCTAAATGTGAATTCTATCTAATCTCTTACAGTACACTCAATCTTTCACTACACTATGCTGTTGAAATGTATACAGGATCCTGTATACACACACACACACACACACACACATACACATATATATATAAAAGCCTTGTGCATTTTAGATCATTGTCATCAAAATGTTAGTCTATAATTCACATTATAAAATACACAATACACTGTTATAATGAGAACATGCATACATTTTGACTAGCTTGTTGGTAGACAATAAATCAAGGACTTGTCATTCTTATGGCAATGACAT
>JAODOY010064813.1:0-16901 GCA_025399855.1 Forbesichthys papilliferus
GGTGAGAATCTCAGCTCCTCGATCACGGAGCTGTTCACCCCTCCGCTCCCCCCGCTCAAAGCCACACCAGGCTGGTCCGCTCATTATCGCTCAGCGTTCAATGCAGTCTGCATCGTGCTCCGCTCAAATTGCCCCCCCCCCCACTTGCTCCAAAAAAAAGGGAAAAAAATAATGGACGGCACAATTTAAATTAAACAAACATATATTATGCCTACTTTGAATGACAAAACTAATTTGTTTGAATATTAGGCTATATCCCCTTTACACTTTTGTTACAAGTTACCGTCGCATATTCATTCATGCATACTTGCTAATCTTTTGCTTGCTTCCCAGCATGTTCACGTAGCACTTTCGTATTTTCAGATTCCAGGAACCTTTACTGAGTGAAATGATTTCACCACATTATTTTTCTTGTACCACATTATCATTGTTAGTACGTTTATTTTTATAGTACACCTGTATGACTTCTCATTTTCCTTCGTGAACTCCATTATTTTGACTAAAAATAGTCTACTGTTGATGACAGTGCAAGACACAGATGGATTCTAGGTCAGGCTTGAGCATGCTTCAGACTCGTGGTGTGAGCGGAGCGATATTGGAGCGGGACATAGGGCAACCTTTCGTCTTTTAAAAAATGCCGCTCAGCGCTCTGTCCGAAATCTGCCCGCTCCACTCCGCTCACCTGCTCTGGCTCTGGTTCACATGCGCTAATGGACGATTTAACAAACTCACTCTAATGAAGATAATATTGGACTGGATTTACGGAAACTATTTGAATTGACTTTAAAGCTCCCAAACACAGTATAGTACTGTATATATTGTATATTCAGTCAGGAGCACATTTGCTACAGTACATTCAGTTCAATTCGGATTTTGGACACTTTGAGGTCCAATTCAGGTTCAGTCTGATTGTTTACAATGCAACAGTCTGAACAGTCAGCTTGGAATTCATGTGACTTTCACATCACTAGATAGACATTCACTGTGACTACCGCCAACATCACTGTCATAACCTCTGTGTGGTCACAATTCTGCTGGCAGGAATCCAACTGTGAACATAAATTATATACAGTGACGTGATAAGTCTGTTGCACACTGAGCAGATCCTCTTTCCTGTGTGTATCAATGAGTCTTGCACACTGCAAGGAAGCCATGCGCTGCTCGCTGAGCCGGCACATTTGCCCCCACCGGGAGTCTATTTTTTCACCTCGCGTTTTTGAAGTGCTTTTACACTTGTAGCATGTAATACTCTACAAATTATTAAAAGAAAACCTTTTGCTCGTTTCTTAGCCCCTCAATGTCCTATTTATATAACTTTGTTGCTTGCCTAAATTGCTGTCATATGTTAGTATATTTGTTATTCTATGTTTACTATCCTATAACATGCATACTATTATGCGCCCATTTATTATGTTAATACTGCAAGATCAATGCAGTGCTACAGTTATCATGACCAACTTAGATAGAGAATGCTGTTGGGCAGGCCGTATGAGCTCCACAGGCATTCCATTATGCAAAGCAAAGCGGAGAAACAGCCCAGAAAACACTTGCACTGCAACGAGTGCAACATAATTGACTCTCTCACAAACGACTCAGTACAGAACATTGACCAGTTCACACTGGAATTTGATATTGGTCACACAAAAAAACATCAATTAATGTGAACAACCAAACAAAACAAAGACAATCAAATACGTAATCAACGTACAGTTACATAAACTGTAAGAAAATGCATATAATGTGCAACATTGATGTTATCTACTGTATATGCCTGCCTGTGAGGGACTGCACCTGATCTGTTCTAGTGATGATCTCTTGCACCTTCAAACACAGCAGCCCATGCCTGGTAATAACCAGTGACACACTGCAGCAGGGCTATTCAACCTGCATGTTTAAGATCTCGCCCTGCTCCAACACACCTGATTCAAATAAACGAGTCGTTATCAGGCTTCTAACAACCTTGAATCAGGTGTGTTGGAGCAGGTCCCTTCAGGACCGGAGTTGAATAGCCCTGCACTACAGGGTTCTTACCGCTGGCATCCTGGGGCCTGGCTGCGGCACGTGTTGGGGCAGTCTGAAGAGGGCCTCTGCTTCAGCTGCAGACAAGCTGAGGGACTCTGCCCGCTCCAGGAGGCCCAGCTGCTGTGTGATGCTGGCCATCTCCTCTTGCAGATGGTCCGTCTGCACCGTGATCTCGGCGATCTTCTCGGCGGCGGAGGCCGTCAGGAAGGCCTCCTTCAGGTCCACCAGGTGGAGCGTCCTCCTCTCCTCCAGACGCACCAGCCTGCGGAGCTCGTTGAACTCGCTGTTCACGTAGTCCTCCAGGTCCCCCGTTGTCGTCTGTGGAGATGACAGACGCCACGCATGGAGAGAGACGCACATTAACCTGAGGGAACTACCGCAGTGTGGGTATGGCTGGCTGACATGTGATCAAAGAGAATGGAGAGATAAGGAAGGGGATGAGGTTAAAAACAGGTTAAAGCGGTAAAAAAGATTATTATTACATATAGAGCAACCTAATCTAGGCCAGCCTAATCTCTCGCCATCTCCCTGAATGTCATTTTCACAAGGCCATCGTTCCCTGTCAGGCGCTAGCTAATTAATAGCACGGCGCGGCCTTGCTGGAGGCCATCTCCACATGTCGTCTGTAGATGGAAACCTCGGAGACGCTCGTCTGCGCGGCAAACCATCTGTTTAGCTTTCAAGGCAAATTAGCTGCTTGCTGATATCGCCTTCTAATTCGCTTTTCTGTTCCGCAACAAAACACCAAAAAAAAAAAAAAGCTACGACTTACTATGAGCTACCTCAACAAACACCCCCTGCTGAGATGACTCCACTTTCAACGCACACATTGGCGTGATAATAAACACCCCCCAAAAAATCCTTAATCACTATGATCTCCACCTCAGAAATCATTCCTATTGCTTCAGTGTATTTATAATTAGTTCATAAACTGCCCCCACCAAGCCAAGCAGAACTTTATTCCCTTCCCTTCATTTTATTTCAGCCCGTTTTCCCTTGGCCCCCTTCTCTCCAGTGAAGCAAGGAATCATCAGCCTGTATGGGGGTTGGCAGTGGCAAGCTGCTCGAGGGCCAAAGTTTTGTCATATCTGGAATTTAGACGTGAGCAAAATTCTCATTATGTCGACCGAAAGGAAGACTTCCATTGTACCGAGAAGAAAACAGGATCATGTTCATTTAGGAGAAGAGAGACACAAGAGTCTATTGTAAATTTGAACAAAAAGGGGTCTTTGTGTCCCTACCTCTCCTCTTGACCGCAATTCTGGTGGCCTGAATACCAGTGCGTCAGATAAAAGACTGCCCTGACTTTACGTGTCTTGCCTTGACAAACAAATACATTTCCCGTCCTTAGCACAAGTTGAGGAAAAATACTGAGACAATCTGGTGGTTTTAAATGGTCCACACACTACTAACAACACCTTGTACTGTGCAAGTCAATAAATAGGACAACAATGTCAAGCTTTATGTTTGTATATAGCAAAATGTTATAAAGAAAGTCTGTCGCTGTGTAAAACCATTGACTAGACAGGAAAAGGAGGCCAGCCCCACACATAACAGCTTCCTCTGTCTTTAGTAGACATTTAAATCAGGCTAGGACCTTGACATTTTCTCAGCGCCACTGCTATACGTCCTGCCCCCTCTCACACGACCTCAGGGTCACATGGTGACTATATGATCCTGTGTCAGTGTGCCCCTGCATTTGTGAAGCAGTGGCCCTGTGGCCTTTGGCTCAGCGACCAACGTCTTTGTGCATCTGTCCTGTTAGTGAAAGAGGCACCCATGCATACTAATATTCATTTACATGCCTGGTAGCTCAGGCCACTGGAGACAAGGACATGGTTCTCACAAGGGCAGTGGAAAGCGCACATCAAACTACCATAATGTACTAATAACTAACAACTAACTAATGAAGGGGATCTGGGCTTTGAGTTAGCTGTGATATAGTATGACTGGGGCCTCTATGTTGTATGAACCCCAGGAATAGAATAGTCACTACCTTGGTAGCTACTAATAGGGACCCAAACAAACAAAAAACACATTACCAGTTGAATGCATTTCATATTGCCTCAGAAGGAACACCAAGCAAGTTCCAGTTCAGACACCAGTAAAAGATATATTCGACAATGTACACCTCAAAGCTGAAACAGCAACCAAAAACAAAACATTAATGCATATTTGTATAATTCGTATTGTAATTGTATGCCATGTCTGCAATAAAATCAAAACAGACATTCCATACTTAGTTTTCACATGCCTACATTTCTTGTAGCCTACACCTAATATGAAGGAATAAACTACAGAGAATAGTTTCCTTTGTGCATACCGAACTGTACAGCTCACTGGCTAAAATGAGATCAGAATAAGAACCACGCCACCTGACTTCAACAAGGTATCAAGGCACATGCAAGACTCAAGCAAAGCTTATTAACTTGCTTTGTTCTAATGCCACAGAAAACAAGAGATGTGCATAATGCTGCAAATGGCTTTGTGTCACATGCTGTTTCTTTGAAAAGCCCTAGAGCAGCATTAATAGAACATTAGGAGTAAATGGATGTGAACTGCATGTCCTTGCCCCTAGCAATAGTGTCTCTGTTCCAAATTAACACGTTCATACATTTGGTAGTGTCTATGTCCCACTCCCATCCCCCACCTCCTTTATCTGTTGCAGGAATCAGATTCTCCTATTTGACCGCCAACACAACAAGGAGGACACAAAAAGTTAATTTAAAGATAACACTTCTTAAAAGTGAAATTAATCATATATATATTATTCACTGTGGATGTGCGAACACAGCAGAAACAAGATCAGAGTTAACTAGATGGCCAGGTTTCATAGCTAGAGTTTAAAACTCGCTGCTTCTTATTAACTGCGAGAGTGAGGGAATGTGACGCATAATTCAATTAAGATGATTTGTGAGCAATAAGGTTAGAGAGTTAATGAGAGAAAGAAAAGGCCAGAGCCATGAAAGGAATTGGTAGGAGGGAGAAAGAAAAAGAAAGAAGTAAAAATGGCCAAGCCTTCCTGTGCTTTCATGTCTGTTTCTTAGCCTGGCCTCTTTTAAGTCAGCTTTAATGTGTCTGTGCTCTTGCAGACTATGAGGCAGGGAAAGCAGGCCGAGCCTGTGCACACAAGCTGATGCTTTATTATTGCTTCTCCTTCTTTGCATGGCTGTCTGTGACTGGGCCGATGTCGCCCCTCTCTTGTTAGATACCGGACTTGGCTCTTTGTAGAGCCAGCCAGCCTCTCTACAGGCAGTATGCCACAGATGACGGTATAGTAAATAAAACATTAGAGGGAGTAAAAATATGCCGACTACCTGCGGTCTTGGTGAGAAGCCATGGTGCGCTTCACGTCGTTTCCTACTTTCTGAATATCAAGTATTGGTACACCGCCTCGCTGGTTGAATGACATGAATGTGTGCTACACCCCTACTGGGCTGCTATTGATATGTACAGGGGATTGTGTCTATTTTATGCATTATATTCTGTTCCCTAAAGAGGCTTGAGATATGAGCTCAGAGAGATTACAATCCCTGCACCTGAGGAAAGGCCCATAATTAAGCAGGCAGGATTTAATAAGTAAACGCAAGCTAGATGTTCAATTATTTCATTCCTCATTGAAAAATACACACCGGCCCCAGTGCATGTATACACACGTTCTTGTTTTTGCACGGGCGCACACACACACACACACAATTAAGTACAAATCAAAAACAAGGGTGCTTCCTGCCTTGACCCCTTTAGGACTACGGTCGAGTTTCACCTCCTCAAACTGTTCCGTCGTTGCACACAAAGGTGTTCAGACAAACATTCTTTAGACGCCAGGAGCAGTCGTTCTGGCAGCTACAAGTCACGCATAGTAAAGAGAACTGACATTTGAGAGTGCGGGAGGAGACCCATAGACGCATCCACATAATGCTCCCTGACACATTTCTGCTGTGAGTAAAGACTGAAAAGTGGCTTCCTCGGAATGCACAACAACTTTCCCGGCGGGGTGCTGTGAGACAAAATGCCCAGGAAGTCCTGTGGGCAGATCTGATATTTCAGTATGATAATAGCCATAAGCCGGGGTGGGGTGGCTGCTGCCAATAACTGTTACCTCTTGCGAGTGGCTATAACCTTCAAGATGATTCCACTGTGCCAGAGGTCAAATCTCTGCAAGGTGTTAGAATTGCTCCCACGTAGCGAGCGCTCTTAGGTAGACATGGTTATATAATCTGTTAGGCGGTGCGGAGCCGACACTCTGGAGGCTTTGGGGGCCGGCTGGGAGAGCAGGTGCAGCCACTACAGCCGGGAACTAGCTAAAGATATATAGCTGCTTAACCGTGACCTCTGTACTCTCTGCGACATTTTTCCACAACATACAGCAGTCTGTACAGGGGTCTGATTTTCAGTGGCAGCGCATTGCCCTCACAAAGCCATTTGTAATGGGTGTTTTCACCTGCCATGAACACTGCTGGATTTAGAGTTGTGGAGAACAGGTTTACTTTGTTGGAATTACATAGAGGCTGCCTTCTTTATCAAGTCACAGCCTGAAGGTTAAAAAAATAAAACATTGTTCCATTGGATAAGTATTGCATCTGATGCTATGGTTGATAAATCACGTTCACTTTGAAAATGCAACCCTTGGCGCAAAGAAATGCTGATGTTAACATGTGACACCAAGTGAGGCCTGAGAATAAAACTCAGTATTCTAAATTATGGTTAAAGCCCAGTAGATCTCTTAATGCATGTTGAAAATGTGGATTGAAATAATTGTCTCTCGTGTTTACGACCCAATGCCTTTATGACATAATCTCATTCTAATCCCTCTTTATCTCATTCCAGACTGCTGTGTCGCCAGCGCTGCAGTGTCTATACTACTGCAGTGCCTGCTGAATTAGAAATGAGCAATGAATTAAAAATGAGTAATGGCTCGCTGCTTTCTGCTGTTATGGACCTATATGGCTGACAATGGTTTTAAATTTCTATTAGAAGAATATGCATGGTGCGGGTGATAAAGAACAAAGTCGTATTTCTATATTTAGTCAAATTATACTGTTTTAAATTCAAATAAAACTTCTGCCGTCGATAACTTATTTGTGCCACAAGGGCTCCGTAAAACATGTTGGTGTCCAGAAACATTTTTATTTTATTTTATGTTTTGATGCTTTGTCATGCTTAGCCATATCTTTAAAAGAGCTGAACTACCTTGACATTGTTTTAGATCATGCATTTGGTTAATATATGAATATGCCTGTAGATATTAAAATCTACAATTAGAGATACAAAGTTCCAGTTAGGACATGTTTGGGAACACCTACAGAGTAGTAAATGAGGGCATCTCTAGTACACCAGTCAGTGTACTAGAGATGACACTGACGATGTGAATTTCTTTATTTTATTTTTTATGATTGCTCATTCTTGTTGCCCTATCGACACCTATTGCATCTGTTCTGGCAGTGGTCCGTGGTCCCTTCCCAAGGATTCTTCCATTTTTTCCCTATGAGGTTTTCTTGCCCTGGTGGGAGGAGCAGGTTATTGGGGTGTTGTTTGTTTACATGTGAAATGTGGGCTATAAAGCCCTTTGAGTAATGTGACTAAGGGCTATATACATAAACTTGACTTCATGAATGAAAAGTGGTTTGGATCGTTACTTCCATCAGCAGGAGAAAATCGAGGAGGACATCCAGTTTTGAGTTGCATCATTAAAATTAAGCCCAGTTTCTTCCCTGCAAGACCCCATTTGGGAGTGAGTGTCCAAGAGGCTACACTCACCTCAGGGTTGTTCCACTTGGCGTTGATCCTCTCAGCCATCTGCCGTGTGCAGCTCAGCAGATCACAACCCTCCCTGCTCTAAAAAATAGGGGGGAGAAAATGCACCAGATGAGATGCATCATATTAACATTATAATTACATTATAATTACATCACATTATAATGAGTAGTGTCTCATTATATTGAAGTGGACATTTCATGCCCCTTTTCACATGTTGACACAGTGCCTTGAGGTCTCAATGTAATGTAGTTGACAAGCTCAAGAGAAAATACCACATGTGATATAGCATCACATTATACCCATGTTTACAGTGGGTTTTCAATTTAAATCCAAAAATCCACTGCTCACCTTGCCCCTCTTCCGTGTAGTGTACTGATGTGAGGCTACGTCTGCTTTGCCACTCTGACTGTGCTACTCAGACACAGCGGCGCAACGCGGTTAAAACCACAAGCCCTTTCCACAGTATTTTCAGGGCGTATATATGGTACATTAATTCAGCCTCACCAGTCAGACTAAAGGATATGGGAGGCGGTATGGGGTTCATTGTTGTTCGCCTCGACATTGGCATGGCAGCATGCATGGTCACAGTCCCGAAATCATGTGTAGGGACAGGGGTGAGATGTTTTAATAACCAGCCATACGTTTCCACGAGCACATTATTTCATAAATGAAGGTCAAGTTATACTATAGCGCATAATCGCAGACGTCCTTGCCCACTACTGTACATGAAGATTATGAGGCAGATTAGTCTAGGCTAGGCTAACAACATAATTGATTCATGATAATTTGTTAAACAAAAAACGTCAACATTAAACAAAGACATCTTTGCTAAGAGTGCGGACATAAAGTTATACGTTTTTGCATATGACCGATCGTTAATCTAGATCTAGATAAAACCAGCTGTAACGCACTCCCAAAAATGTCAGTCAGTTTTTGGCAAGGGATACATTTTCGGTACGACACCCGTAATTGTGATATCAACAAGCAAAGATGAGGTTAAGTAAATACATTTAAGTAGATGATTTCTAATCAGTACAGTGTTTACTGAAAAATAGCCTATATTAATTTAATGTAGTTATTGATGTGGACCGTGCACGTCATGCACTTGATACCCTGTTTGCCGATTGTCCCAGACAACACGTGAAGTTGTGTTTATGCTCATCCTCATAGGGGCGTTACCAAAAAAAACTGAGTAGCTTCTATAGAAATCACCCACTTTTCTAATTCACACGTTGCCCCACCTCTTTTCCTTCTATGGCCATTATAGACCAGGAGGCAACAGTCCATTTGAAAGGCAGAGCACATCTGCCAGTCACGTGGACATAATTAATTCCAAAAACAACTAAATATATTTGGTTTACAGTATGCTCTTTTATAAAAGACATTGCGCATGGGTTTTTAATTTGTTGTTAGATGATATTGGACTCTGCTTATGTAGCGATATTACGATAATAATGGTACGATCCATCATTATTATTATATGCATATTCACATATGCATATAATAATAATGGTGGAATAACAAGGTCATGCTGACCAGGGACCACATCAATAAAAAATGCAAGCTTTCCTTGAAAACAAGATTGCTTTTTACTGAGTGATTTTTATATATCCTTAAAGATTTTGTTAAGTGTTGGTTATTGGTTGGTTAAGATTATATAAACAAGCATGAAAGCATATGCTGCAATGTACAGAAAAGGGTAGTGTCCCTCACATCAATACATAAAATAACATTAGCAAATACTCTTTAATACAAGAACTTTAATATCTGTCTTTTGTTAGCTTTCTGAACAAGATTAGAGTAAAAAATCCCCTTGATTGAAATATTAATCCAAAACTAAAGCCTGGATGCTGATATTATCACATTTCTGCTAATTGGAAGTCTGCAATGACACAATCCTAATGCGTTCAGTGTGCGGATACCATCTCATTCTTAATGGGACACTAATCGTGACAAACTACATGCTCTGCTGATCTGAGCCCACGGTGATGATTACGTTGCCCTGACACCGAGCACATTAGCTGCATTAGCTCAGCTGCGTGGCTAATGCTGCACTAGGTGGCTGGTGACTCATAGGCCCACATGGAGCAACCCAAAAGTATCTGCCTGGAAAATGGAAGTGGTATAATTGGTCCAAAAACAGACACCATGGCTGTTCCCTATTACAATACTAAATGTATGGAGTGACCTCATCTTGGGTGATGATGAGTATGGGTGCGGCGAGATCTAGTGCCACGAGATCTTGAGATTAAAACGTGACAATATTTCTCGTCAAGGTGTGGCAGCATTTATGGCATGTATACAAAAAAAAAATGTCTGTGTCTTATTATTTAGTTAATTATCCCATTACATAGGATACATGTTTACACTTACAGTATGTGTCCTGAATATCCAACTAGCATTGCGGCTAATCATGAGTAGCATTTCTTACCTTTTTACACTTAATACACATAATTTGGGATTAACCACTGTTGTTTTGCATTATGTACGTACCCATTGACTATTATATTTGTCGATTACTGTGTGTAATAGGGTTGGGCGATGTCTACAGTAAAACATTGCGATGGAAAGGGGAGGTATAGGGGTGCACGTGCAATATATATTTATTTAAACTTTTCTTTGCCTAAAAAATGACAAAACAAAAAAACATAAATGACTATATATAAAACTAAAGTTATAATTAATAAATTACTATAGTATACTATATTTATTTATGCCCATGTTCCTCTACTTGCCCAGTCTTTTTCTCAGTAAAGTAGTGATCTCATCTATAATTACGGTGTCGGCAAACATAGTCGTCACTTATCTGCAATACCCTACTTTGAATTTGTAGCCTACCTAATGAAAGAGGACAGACACTTCTTAAGTGGTGTGTCATTTGTTCTCATAACTTGCACAAAAGATGGACAGACAACGATGGTGCATGTGAACATGGGGAATTGCCATCACGTGGCCTAGCAAAACAGCTAGCAAATAACCAACTGTATCACGGTCGGTAGGCTACAGCAAATTGAGCGTGTGAACACAACCAGTAAACTATTTCATTGTTTCGTTAGCATTACGTTCGCATAATACATTGATTGCATTGCCAGATGTAGGCAAAGATATATGTTGTCACAGATTGTTGACAGCCAGGGCATTAACGTTGCATCCTCCAATACTGCATGTGTCTGAGACTGTGCGAGTGTGTGTGTGTGTTTGCGAGAGTGGAAGAGACGTACAGGTAATTCTTCCTGATTATGCTGATCACAGCAATTTGGTGAGCTTTTAACAGAAAGCGTACTGCGCAGTGTTTCAAGAGATATTTATAACTTTGTCTGAATTCTGCTTTGATACATTTTTTTAAAAATTATTATTTTTAATCACGATGCCTGAGTCGGTGTCCGCTCACCCTCTGCCAGAGATATGCATCGTGCAACGTGATGATGTCATGGCCGCTGTGCTCGCCCTGCACGGCACACAGCACACACACAATCTTCTCATCCGTTCTACAGTAGAGGGAGCCCTCCTGGCTGTGCTCTTCACAGCGCAGCCTCTCCACGCTCACAGTGTCCCGAGCTGTTGGATCCCCACCAGCCACCGGGCCGCCATCAGCCACCAGGTCCCCAGCCATGGCCCCCTGTGCGGCCCCAGCCTCCTCGGCCACACCTCGGCCCTCTGCAGCTTCCGCCACATGGTTCACACCCACTGCTCCTGGCACGGGGTCCAGCTGGGCCGCGCCCAGCCTCTGGGTTGCCTCATGGTGGTAAGGCGTGAGAGGGTGATGTGTACTGCTGGCGTGGCCGGCAGCGTGGCTGCTGCAGAACGCGAAGCTGCAGCTGTAGCACACCTGGCTAGCCGGGAGGGCTTCGTCGGGTTCACACGCGTCGCACAAGCCGTCCATCTGAGGCAGCTCCTCGGCTTGCTGCCTCTGGGCTCCGTTCCAGGGCTCCCCCTGGTGGCTCATCGTCGCGGATGAGAGTTAAAGTGGTCAGATATTAAACTCCTACAGGAAAAATACATAAATAAAAAATACAAATGGTTTTAAATAACGGTATCCTTTGTGTTGTAAAACTCTTTCACACGTGCATCTGGGAATGTTCTGTAAACGTTCAATATGTCTTTTTCACGGGAGAGATTAAGGAGTAAGTTAAGACCTATAACCTTCTGTCACTGTGTTCTATTGGGTTAATAATGCTTTACAATGCTAGGCTCTAAATGTGCATTCTGGCCTATTGTAGAGACAGGCATACCTGATTTGTAAACCATGCACAAGTTAACATTATACTTTATCTGAACCACCACCCCCCCCCCCCCCCTCTACAGAAAAATATCTCATACAACCACCTCAGTGTCCCCACATCTACTTTCACTTTCTTCTGCTTGGGGCATCGATCTCTGCTTAGCTGTTTTTGTATTTTAACTTTCTAACCCTCCGCTGACACAAATAACGTTCAGGAAATACCGTACCGTACAGACGCTGTAGCCTCACCACACTAATATTCTATCTAACCCCCCGAGGGTCTTACCAGTGTGTAACCCACGCCAGTCAGTGTGTGCCTGCTGGATAGTGTACAGTACAAATCACGCTTTCCCAGAACCCTCTTTTATTCTGTACTTAGCGGGCTTGGAGACATACAATGCGCACAATTGTTGATTAGCAGTTGATTAGCTAGCACTTTCTCAGCATTGTTGGCTGCTACTGAATGTTGCTGCTGCGCTGGCGACTTGAAATCGTTATTTCATAACTATGGAGTAAGTAACGATAGCGTGGTCACGAAAATAAGACCTAATGCTAGCAAATATGTCGTGCAATTAAGTTCAAATAAAAACACAGCTTAACTAACTGATTTGAAGCTATGGCATAGACGGTTTCTTGTTTTGATACAGTGCTCCGCCTTCAACTTCCCGTTTCTCTCAACACGTGACACGCCATGACGTAGTCGATTAGCACTACATCACGTACGTCACATAAACTTTGTGATGGCTAGCGAGACTGGTTAGAAGTAATAATTCAGATGGAGTAGCCATTCCTTTACACACATTTAAAGGGGATGTGTTGGATAGCGTTGGGTCAGATGAAGGAAGGTGGATTATTATTGTTATTAAACAGGACAATGGGATTTTAATTATTTGCAATGTTTATGGTCTCAATTCACATACTTTCAATAAGAGTTTGTTCTCTCAGATATCCAATATTGTCAAAATGTTGTATGATAATTATAATGTTAATTATATTATCTTAGGTGGCGATTTCAATGAATGCCTTGATGTTATTTTAAATAGATTTCCACCTAGACCTAAGGTACCCTTACAAATAATCTGATTGTGTCATTATGGTCCAATCTTTCTTTTGGTAAAAGCCTGACGATGTTTCAACCCTCAAGTAGACTTGGTAAAATAAAATTTGGCTCTCAAATCGAGAAATTACTTGCTCCTTATCTCTCATTCTGCTATTCCATTTGTCAATGACATTTCACATTCATCTGCCCCACTATCTGATCATAAGCAAATAATGATTAAACTTAATTGAAAGATTTTATGGTGATTTTTATGCCTCCAAATTTAACAGTTCTTGCTGTAGTACCTTCCTTAACAAAATAAAAAAGTGGATTCCTTATTACTAATGATTACAAAATAGTTTGTGACTCTAATATATCAATTGATGAAATTAAAAAAGCTATTCACTCTATGAAAAAGCTCCTTGTATTAATGGGCTCGCAGTTGAATTTTATATACATTTTTTGGGATTATATTGGCGTTCCTTTGCTCGCTAAAGAATGTATATGTCAAAAAGACATGACCACCAATTATTTTCCTTATCTCTAAACCTGACAAAGACACTTCTAGTTGACAACTGGCAGGCATTTGCCTACTATTTGGCATATGCTAACAGATTTAAAACTGGCCTTAACAATAGAATTTAAGAGACACAGTCTGGTTTTATATAAAAACATTACATTACAAATAACCTAAGATCAATACTTGATCTTGTAGATTATGACATTATGACAATATCCTGGTTAAAGATACAGTTAAGTATCTAAGTATTTACATAACTAAAGATGTAGTGGCTAGACACAAACTTAATTTTGTAGAAAAGATGACTAAATCGAATAATATTCTTAATTCTTGCCTTCAAAGAGACTTAAGCATGCTTGGCAGAGTCCTGTTGTCCAAAACTGATGAACTTTCTCATTTTGTATACCCCTCCCTGTCACTATTTATAAAATAGTTAAAGAAATTAATACTTTAAAAAAATTTTTTTGAAACAATTCATTCATTTAAAATCAGCAGTCCATTTACCATAAATGATATCGTATACAAATGTACAGATATCAAAAACGAATGTTATTTCTGTAGCTTCGAAGAGGAAACACTGGTACATTTATTTTTTGAATGTGAGAAGATTAAAACATGTTTTACTAATGTAAATAGTTATATTTTTGATCATCTTAATTTTACTCATTCATTTGACCTGAAAGATATATTTTTTTATTATGATAATCCTACAAACCAACCTCTAGAATATATTGTGAATTTTTTGGTTTTATATACAAAATGTTTCATTCATAAACAGAAATGGCAAAATATGCAGCCCTTATTTTCTCATTTTTAATTAGAAATTGTTAAAGAAAATATTAATAAACAATAGATCTCAAAACTTAATTGAAATACATTTTATTGCACATAAAACATAAATTCCCTTAATAATAATGCATAATAATTTGCATTCCTTGTGTATGCGTGTGTGTGTGTGTGTGTGTGTGTGTGTGTGTCACTGTCATTGCATATTGATGTGTGTTTATTGATTTATTCTGATTTAAACTTGACTGTAATGTTTTGTGATATTGTTGTTATCTGGAAATATAATAAAGAAAAAAAAATATATACAAAAATTAAAATAAAAAGATGTCTAGGCTGGTTTGTAGATATTTAATATCGATACAATTCTGTTTAAAATCATTTGCATTTCATCTGCAGTTTTTTTTTCCCAATGTCTCTTATATACAAACACTCCAATTTGGCTTTATGTTAGTTAAATAAATCATGACATGGTGTGTGTCATGCACATGTCATGTAGCATTGTTCACTTGCAGTTGTATTTACCAAACATAAACATGTAAAACTATAGAATACAAAGAGGGTGTACTTTCTTTTTCATATGACTGTATATGCAGGTGCCTGCAAGCAGTGCTATGTAATAATAAGAATGTTGAAGTTGACAACAAAAATCTCACTTTAGAGAACGCTAGAAGGGCTACTGTAATATTAGTGAAATGGCATTTGGCAGATGAATGCGTGCTGTGACTGTAACTCTAGGCTATTACAAAGTTAGTCTAAACTGAAACTCAGCCCAGTTGGACTTTTTTGCATCCACCAGAGAACAAAGATGTTTTTGCCAAAATGTTGAGCTGTTCTAGTAACATAAAAGCTATAAAAAAGTAAACACAATTGTTCTCTAAAAACACGTACACCAACCCAGTCGATTCACTGAATGAAATAAAAATGCCAAGGACAAACCAATGATATGGTTGTTATACTCTGCAAAGGCTATACTATTTCACAAAGCCTACTATTTCAATATTGCCACAAAGCCTTGTATTGTATAGGAAAATACTGCATGTTTGAGACTTAGTGATTTATAGACTATATCTTCTCAGGAATTTAATTTTCAACCCATATCAATGAGAGAACAACTAAAAGGTTAAATGAAATACATGTTCTTTTTATTTTATTTTTTTTATTTTTATTTTATTAAGAATTTGAGTGAATGTGTAGTAATTATCAATTTTAAAGTATTTTATGCATAACCAAAAATGAGTTGGTATGCTTAAAATATATAGGTCCCACAAAAATATCAGCCTACGTTAAAGAAGATATTGGCAGAAAAACAAAGTGGACTTAAAACACCTGCCTCAACTGTCACAATGTTTATCAGTATGAGAGTTCGGCCCACAGCAGTAGCCTAACTGAATGTCCTTCGTTGTAACAGCATCAATATGTCTAAGCAATAACACCACACACAGCTAAGAGTGTTATCGCACTCTCTTTCTCTCATGCTTTTTCTCTAGTCATTGCCCTAATCAGGTCATTGCCCAGAAATTCTTTTAGCTTTTCCTCAAGTCCTAGCACCTGTCACAACATTGTGGTGAATCACACACTGAATCAATATGCTGCTATACGTGAGGCTTTCTGTTGAGTGTGGATGCTGTGACAGCTTTGTTGTGTGCGTGGGTGAGTGTGTGGAGAGCAGGGAGAAGGATAGCTGTCATGTGTGATCAAGACAATGCACAGGTAGAACTGAGAAAAAAGGGAATATTGTTCCTTCTATCTGCACCTAGATACAATATCTGCTAACGTCTTTGAACTTAAGTATCTATGGTTGGTTACCTCAACTGACATGTTGATAACCCCAATAACAATAATGCCAAGGAACTCTGTCATCCACTTTTGGCTGGTCTCAGATGTAGTGGGTAACTTGTAAATTGGATTTCACTATGGATCTCAACTCATTAGATCATTTTCTAACATCACTATCAAAAGCAATAATCTATACAATATGTGCCAATATTAATTGTGTGATTAAGCCACCAGTCAATATTTTTAGCTATATAATTCAACACAACCCTACACTTGAAGTATGTACATTTTATTTCAAGGTATCCAAACATGCTTGAACACCATAGTATCTAATAACCATGATGAACTTTATTACCTTTACTAAAAAACTCTTGAATAAACTGTTCAACTTTGTCTCAGCTGTTTTATCTTCAAGATAAAACGTTTTTTTTTGAGTCCCAGTGGACTGTTTGTTGACTGTTTACATTTTCAATTAAATGACTGAAATTGTCTTTAGGAACATCCTTAATCCCAGAAACCTTCAATAGCTCCAACATATGCAATTAATAATCTATATTTTTAAAAAGAAAACCACAAAATCTGCAGTCTGCCAGCTAGAGTGTCACGCTCCGTGTGTGGGTGTGGCGGAGAACTCAGGCGCAGAGACAGAACAGGCAGACAGGAGGATGAGGTTACTTTGATCTTTAACTAAAGTAAAGCACATACTGGAGTACACGGTGGCAACCGTAGACTGAAACTCACAGCAGATTGGAGGGAGAAGGGACGAGTCTCCTTGTGGG
>JAODOY010064834.1:0-16898 GCA_025399855.1 Forbesichthys papilliferus
TTTAATAAAAGATCCAAATATATTTAAAAAATATATATATATAAATAATATTATTATAATAACATTAATAATTTCATTGTACAGCTGTGCAATTGACAATAAACGCTATTCTATTCTATTCCATTCTCTTCTACTGATACTAGATGTCACTGTGGGCTAGCACTAGAGATTCCAAATAGTCCCCTGCACTGCAAACCTTTTTCATTTGTGCTGTTTTAGAAATATTTGTCTAAATACCGTTTGGGGGGATATTCCGGTTTTACCATTACTGACCTTTTGCTAAGCCCTGAACTATCTCCTGATCGGTTCATCACATAGCCCAACCAAAGCATAATGTACGTGGGGAATATTGCTGTGTTGCTTAATGATGTAAGCTGATAAAACTATATGGGTTTAACCAAAGTTCAATACCTCTTTAAGCTGAGAGTGGCAATGACTTTCTGTGTTAAATATGGAAATGGGTAACGAGTAAGTAATGTTGCTGTTAACGTTTATGGAGGTCCCCCTCTCAGCCCCTCCCCTCACTAACACTGTTTTAGCATGTTTCAAAATGTGCAGTGGGTGGAGCCAGGCTCAGAGCTGTCTCGCTTTAATTAAAGCTTTGTGTGCAAATGAAGATCACCATCGCCATTTACGAAGTGAAAACTTCCCCTCCCATTTGTTCAGGATCACGGCGGCAACATCGTGAACGTCTCTGCCACCCTGGGCAACAGGGGGCAGTGTCTGCAGGTGCATGCTGGATCGGCTAAGGCAGCCAACGGTAACCGAGCCAACCACAGTTACCTGCTGTGTAACATGAGTAGATCATAATACGAGCGCCCTTTGTAATCTCCCACAGACTAGTGAAGCTGCATTAAAGCAAATGTCCGTCCAAACTGGGGAACGTCAGACTCCCTCATCTCAGAGTTCCATGTCGCAATCTAATGCAAGTTTTCTCAACAAGTTCCTGACATGATGTGACAGCAAATGTGCACGGTCAAAGATATCAAAGTTAACATTGTAATACGTTATACTTTTAAAACACAACGAAATGCTAAGCTACATGAATTAACATACAGATACATTGGATGTGTCATTGTTATGATGTTATTAACGGTTTTATCGGTAACAGTTGGTTAGCAAGGTGGTTAGAAACAACTTATCACAGGATTGCGAATAGTTTGCGATGCTGGTATGCGACAAGCACATAAGCACATAATATGGGCACATGCGTGTTCCCTGACATCCAACTAGACACCAGCTTGGAAGGCGTTAAGCGTTTCCGTAGTTTCGACTTCCAAACTCCGACTAAAGTCGAACGCAGCCACGCTATTGTGCAAACGTGATGCATTTTCAAAATAAGAGCGCCCTCTTGACTGCGCTCCACAGATGCTATGACCAGGCATCTGGCTGTGGAGTGGGGTCCCAGCGGTGTGAGGGTCAACACTCTGGCTCCTGGCCCCATCACTGGCACTGAAGGCTTCCGTAGACTGGGTACGTGCCTGGATACCCTCTCCATTGTTACATGGCCCATCGGTCAATACACTTTACCATCCATTATTCACTATAATGTCATGTACTATCGTGTAATCTAATGCGTCTTGTTGTTGTTGACCTTGTATGTAATAATGTTGATGTGTATATTGAAAATGTATAATCTACTGTACAATGGGGTCAGAAAGGCTGAGACCACATGTATAATCTCTTAATATTTTTATGAAAAAGTATAATCACAAAGTTTGGGGATTCAGAAACATAAAAAAAACGAACTAACTAACTAACCATGCCAGATGGATTGTTAGTTACAAGTCCATCTGGCACACATTTTAACTGTCCAAACTGTTTGCGAAGGGCAGACACTTTCAACACTCAACTCACAGTTGATTGGATGAACCCTCTGGTCGTTTTCGCTGTCGGCCAACCTAAACCACGCCGCACACACCTACTATGCTGCCACTCAGACACATTCGCAATGATTCCTAGGTTTTCCAGACTGATTCTCTGTAGTAAAACTGAAGCTTGCGAGATCAGGGATGGTCTCGCGAGGCTACTCAAAGAGCGGTTGACGGCCAAAGAGGACCAAGGAGTTCTGAGCTGACTGTCATGGACTTCCCTCCTCAGTAACCTGACCTCAAGTCCAATCTACACCCAACATGCATGGGTCCACTTGAAGACCGAGAGCCAAGCATTCTGCCATGCCATGCTCGAGTGCGTTCTGTCATTAAAGGAGAACATACTATATTAATAATTTAATATTTATTCAAATAGATTTAACTTTTCTAAAGATTCAACTTTTCACTCAAATTAAGTAGATATAATTTGTAATGAAACAATAATTGTGTTACATTTTAAACAAATGCAGAAGTATCTTGATTAGTGGTCTCAGATATTTTTACCCCACTGTACATGGTCCATTCAAGTGTTTATTATATTTTATTGCCAGTTGTAAAATATAATCCGATACTAGTGTTGTATAATTGTGTCCATCCCCAATGGAACCTCTAGGGGGCCCCAGAGGGGAGGCCACAGGCGCCTTCCGCTCCATCCCGCTGCAGCGGGCGGGCAACAAGACGGAGATGGCCCACGGCGTGCTGTTCCTGGCCAGCCGGGCGTCCTCCTTCGTGACCGGCGCCGCCCTGGTGGCCGACGGGGGCGCGTGGCTGACCTCCGCCAACGACCTGTCCGTCATGTCGGGTACTTCCCCTAAACCTGCAGCTAGACTGTGAAGGAGGCCCCGCCCCCCTCCTGCCACCTGAGCCAGGTGTGTAGGAGGAGGAGGAGGCGGAGGAGGAGGTGCAGGAGGCGGAGCTTTGTTGTGCGTGCGACCAGCTCTGAGCCTGTTGCTGACTCCACCCCTCTCAGCTCCCTTGACTACTCATTTGCATCTTTCAAAGTTGTGCAGTGGGTGGAGTCAGTCAAGGAGCAGAGTGAGGGGAGGGGAGGTGCAGAGAGGGGGTAACCTCCAATTACCATCAATTGATTTTGATGAAGATCGAGCGGACCAACTTTTTTTAACTGAGGTGTAGAGCAATTTTCTTACAATAAAATCAAAACAGGAAATTTGTCAATATTAACACCAGCATTTGTGCATCTCATCACAGAGCTGTCTTATTTGGTTTACAGCTCAAAAAACACAATTTATGGGGCAGTTACACTTTAACGGCGGAGGGAGAGGAGTGGTATGGAATCTTCATCAATCAATCAATCTCGTTGCATAAATTGGATTTAAACTGTTCATTTCAAATGCTACACTGTTATAAGACAATAAGGATATTGCTTATGTAATGATCTGGATTATTAAGGGATAAGGCTGCGTGTTTTGATATTCTCCACCAACATATAGTTCACAATACCTCCAGACATTTTGGTAATCTTGGTACAGATGAGCAAAACATTTTATGGATAATGTCCGATTTTGAGCATGATCTTAAATTGAAAATATGAGATCAAATTTAAAAATTGAGAGGTAAATTTCTTGCTCAAAAACCACATTTAAAATGTAAATGCACAAATCTAATTGAAATATATTCCCCAATATTGTACCTATTTTAAGCACATGTGTGTTTTCCTTTACATTTAATGGACAGACTCACAATTTTGCTAGTCTTAACAAGGGTGCCACAATTCATGGAGAGCACTGTAGCATATTAATTAAACCATATTTAATCAAACTTATATTGATCTCTTGGCTTGGATGTAATTGAAATCCTGATTTAAAAAAAGAGAGTACTGTTGCTTTTGTTGGCCATTTTGTTGATGTAGTAAAATAAATAACGTGCAATGCCTAGGAGGTAGGAGCTATATCTGCTTTTGGCTACATGGACACTAGTGGAAACACATTTTAGTGTAACTTGCTCTTTTGATAGGCTAATGTTTGTAATCCAAAATAAATTAAACTATTCTGTCTTTTTTACTATTATTCGGTAGTACATTTTGTAAGATTATTCTAATCTACTTTACTCTTGTTTTCTTCCAGGCCTTTGGTCATCTGAAAAGAAAAGACACAATCAAACTGGAAATAAATGATCACGTTATGTGTCATCATGTCTCTTAAAAACACTATACAGAGCATACTGTTTATGGTTTCTGCTTTAGTGCTGCCTTTAAAACTGTTATTTTAGTGCCTCAGCTGTATGCTATGGTTAGCCATTAGTGCTGACAGACCTTAACAAACCATATGTGTTCGAAGTCTACCAATGGGCCAAACTGTGAGTGACTTTCTGAATTAACATTTGCCGCCATTATGTATTTCAAATGTGAAATTTTCTTAACGTTGATATGAATACAGATTTTACATTACAGTTACAAGTAGTAAATATGGATATTGTTGCAGTGCAAGCGATATCACATGTCAGATTGTCTGTTGTTTTATTTCCACTTCTGTAAGCTTGGAAAGTAATACAATAAAGTTCTGTATATGAGCTGTTGGGGGCGCCCAAACATAAAACATATGATTAGCCTACTCGCTCAGTTTTATTTTCACAATGTTTATTGAAGTTGATGCTTCCAAGATGAGGAAATATTTAGAAATATTGAATAACAAGTGGCTGCCAAAATAATTATTACATTTTTATTAGAAGAAATAGAACTTGTCGTTATTTGAGAATTGCCTAATGGTCATTCGAGATATGAAAGGTGTTCCTATGTTCGTTTTTAACAGTTGGGCTTCTGTTTATTATATTAACATATTGATGGTTCGTGAATCAGTTCTACCCAGTCAGTGTGGTAGATAGATACTGCGGTTCGTTGTGTACACGTAACGTCATACGTCAGCGGTGTGTGCTGCTGCAGGAGGAGGATGAAGTTGTACTGTCGAAATTCACCCCCTTGCCGAAAGTGTTCCCATAGTAGCCTAAACTGTTTTTGCATTATAGAATGATTGGATGAAAGCAGTTTCAAGAAACGAACAAATTAACAATTTATTTAAATAATAGCTGATGACTAGAATAACCCAAGTAGGGACAAGGGAATGCTAATTGAGTTGTTTACACACTACGTAATGCAATAGCCTACGATTGCTGACCGTCTTGCTAAACATCATAAAGCGTAGGCAGTAGATCATTTCCAGCCGGGGGTACAATTATTTCATCACAGCGTCAGTATCGACACAACTGCTGTTGGTGCTGATGCGAGAGCGTTCGTCTTCATTTCGGGAAACGTTAACGATCATTATACGGTGTTTTCGGGTTGGATTAAATTAGCGTCCTTCTCCTCGCAGGGGTCAACTTGTCCGGGTGGAACTGCACTGTTTTGGGTCAAGCAAACTGGAGATAAGGGCATTTGTCTGGCCTATCCTGACGTACCGTGCCGTACAGGTGGATGTTCCCGGATTCCTTCCGAATGGTTTACATAAGAAACGTCGCTGAAATGGGGATATAAACCCTTGGACTTTGGTCTTCGAAACGTGAAATTATAATTGTTTATCGTTTTCCCAGCGCGTGAATAACGTGACATTGCATTTTGTGACGTGTATATGGGGGAGAAGATGGACTAGTTTGGCGTGCTAGCTGGCTAACAAGCTAATTGAGCTAGCTGGCTAGATAATCTGTCCGATGGAACGAGCTGTGAGAGGTCGGACGCTCCCAAGGTTTGCGCACATATTAACAACACATTTACATTGAAAACGACTAAAGGCGAAATATCCGCTACAGCGTTTATGGGGATGAAACATTTCCATTCCTGGTAATGTAGAGGCTTCATCCACGACTGTTTCGGACAACAAGGATACACCGTAGATGAAAAGCTACAACGGGCAGTGTAGATAAACAATCTCTGTTTAAACTCCGATTGTGTTGTCCGTCTTATCTGTGTATCATTCTACCAGTTAACTCGTTCAGAGAGGATCACAACCTGTCTGTCACAGCACACGGTGAAACTGAGTCAGAAACATATTTACATAAAACTATACCGACTTATAAGTAAGTTACGTAGGCCTACAGTAATACCTTTTTGTTATATTTTTCTAATGTCATAAATAAGATGCCGTCTACAATCTCAAACAGCATGTTTATACGATCTGATATCATAACATTTGTTGTTGAGTAGGCTAATTCTAGAACTATTCGCCCAACCTAATTTAAGACCCGCGTGTGCATTTTTTTCTTTAGGATTTGCCGTGTCTGGTGGTGATTGATCATGGCCATATTTAAGATGAAGATGTTCTTCCTCTCACCGAGATAAGAACGCCACCTCGTTTATCTCGAGTTTGCAATGGAGCAGACTGTGTTGTCTGGGAGCAGGGGCCACGTTGAGTGGGAACTCAAGCACTCAACCCCCCTGGGGTTTCTCACTCTAGATTCAGATGAAGGTGTGTTTCCTCAAAACAAGAGTGGGCTAACTGGTTTGGATTTAGGCGGCCTGGAGTGCTGCGAGGACAGTGGCCTAAACGTAGACAGCTTGTTACGGGCCTCTGGGTATTTCTGTTCCGATCAGCTCTTGCACTCGAAGGGAGACCAGGCCGGAGAAGCCCCGGCTCTCCTGCAGGTCACGCTGAAAGAACGCGAACATGGGGAGGAAGGAGGTGGTGGCTGTACCTTGTCATGGTTGTTTCCCCCCGGCCCTACCCCTACCCTCCCCACCACCACCGATCTCCTGGGCTACAACGCTCATTGTGTCGGCCTGACTGAGTCACAGGTTACCCCTGGCGACAAGGGGGGCAGCTCTGCCCCCGGTGCTCTGGGGGAGTTGATTTCCCTCAGTGAACCTCCCTCCCCGGGGAAGATCTCAGATCGGACTGCAGGCGCGGACGCGGAGCTCTCCTCTCTGCTGGTGGACCTCCTTGCGTTCGAGCCCTTCCCCTCCCCTCCTCTCCCCTCACCCGGCTTGCCAGGCATTGCCTTGCCGACAGGCTCCCCTCCTCCTCCACCTCTCTGGCTGGGCGTGGGGAGTGTGTCACCTGAGACCGGCGGGGACAAAGGTTTGTTTGTCCCCGCCCCACCGACAGATCTGCCTGCAACCGCAGCCGCTGACAGAACTCCGGGATGCTCACCTGACTACATGAGCGCGCCGCCGGAGCCGGAGGAGCTTCCGCAGCAGGGTCCCGTGTCTTTGTTGGACTGGGATGTGCCCGCTTGCGATGGCCGTCTCGGCCTCGTCCCCACAGTCCCAGCCCCTCCTTCCGGCGCGGGTGAGTCGGCGTCAGGTGCTACAACGGAGGAGGATTCTGAGGGCTCGTGCCCGTCGGCCGCCACCCCAAGTCTGAGCACCTCAGTGCGGCCGTGTGACTGGTCAGGGAGCTCGGGTGACGAGGAGGCAAGCGGAGCTGATAGGCTGCCGGTACGAGATCACTGCACGTCTGTCTCGGAGCAGGACGACCTGGCCCCTAAGGTTGCGGGTGAGCCGCCCGCCGACCGTCTGCCCTCGGGGAACGCGCCTGAGGCTCTGATGGCAAGCGACGTCCTCCATGAAGACCAACATGAGCAGGGCGAGGTCGTGGCTCCTGATCCGTCAACGCCGACAGAAAGAGAACTCTGCCGGGAGGAAGCGTGGAATTCAAACCCTTCCTTGGAGGTGCGTGGTGGTGGTGGCGACATTCCTGCTTCTCAACCAGAGCAGAGAGATGGAGAGCCATTAACGGACTTCCCGGGACACTTGGATTATCCTCAAACGGACGCTTTTGAATTTTCCGCTTTGGAGTCGAGCGGCTCTTCTCCAGAGCCGGAGTGGACTAGTAGCGGTGGAGCGGCTGAGACAATGTCCCTCCCCAAAATGGCGGGGGTTCCAGACCCTGTGGTCCCTACTCGGAAGCGGGGAGAGGAGCAGGACTTGTCCCCGCTCAAAGCTGTGTTCGATGCCCTGGACCAAGATGGAGACGGCTTTGTTCGTATTGAGGAGTTCATGGAGTTTGCTGCAGCCTATGGAGCTGACCAGGTGAGATCAACTTTAAAAGTATAGTTAGCTATTGTAATATAATTATTAGATGATACATACTCATTTAATCCGTGTGTGTGTGTGCGTGTGTGTGTGTGTGCGCGCGCGTGTGTGTGTGTTGGGAAAAAAATCACCTGGTACTTCTACAGAGCACTAGCTCTGTAAATAAGAACAGAAACAATCTGGTGAACACTGCTCACAACGTCAAAGACGTAAGCTTTGCTTCACTTTGTTAAAACAAAGTTAGCAAGCGTTCTACATAATGATCAACCCTGCCTTTTTAAATTTATTTATTTTTGTTTATTTTCTTTATACCACCCAAACAGCTATACCATACAAAATGTATGTATCCCCATCCCCCATCCACTCTACATTAATGGTCTTATGCTTACGGGGGAAAAAAAAAAAGTGGTTAATTCAATCCAGTGAAATCCTATCCGACTGACGTCATCCTCTGATTTCAGCGTGTTCGGTTACTGACAGGCCACACAGTGGCTTCATGGGTTGGAAGATATTGGGCCAAGAAATTGTATCGGCTTGGTTGTCATTTGTATTGTAAACTTGTAATTTAAGAAATTCTCTCCCTCTTAATTTTTTAAAATTTATTTATATTTTGGGATTTATGTTACACTAGCAAATGTCAAGGCAGCCTGACGTGTCAAAGTATTTGTTGACGAGAATGACTTTCTTCCCAATATCTTATTTACTGTAGCTATTTTACTGACAACCCTCTCCGTCATTACTGCCCCAACAAAACAGATGTGAATATTTGGATTAATGAATTTGGCTAATGCTGTAATTCGTTATTAAAACCAAACCGAGATTAGTGACTAATCTATATTTAGTGAGGGTTCAATATGAGGGATTTGGGACATCATCCTGATAAATCTGTCAAAAGCATATTGGCTGTAAACGAATGTTGTCAGTCACAGTCCTCCTTTGTATGATCGCATGACAAACACCATTTCCTCATTTGCATATTGTGTGGCTGAGGGATAATCTCTTGTGCGATAGCTGATGTGGGCTCACTGACTTCAATGTGTTTATTTTAAGGCCAGAGAAAGTGTTGCATTACAAACTTGTTGGAGTCCTCCATTTACCAGAAATGAGTGCACCTCCTGGTTAAATATGGTGCTCACTGTGCGTTCCTTTGAACCAATTGAACACAACCCACGCTGCTACCTGCCATTGTGTTCTGTGGTGACTTTGATAACAAGGGAATAGATGTGGAACTGTCCCCAGTTAATCCTATTTAAAAAATAGACTGTAGATATATTTTTAATGCGTAACTGCTTAACGTGTAACTACACATTCAAGCGTGTTGTTTGAACTAAGATAAGCAACAGGATTGATCTGTGATGAGACATCAATGCGGGTGGTGTCATTGACTAAATGTTATGGGCTGAAAACTGTTCTACACGTCATATTCGTTAAAAATCACTACAGGACCTAGCTTGTTTCCATCGGTACACTCCGTCCGCACATGCGTCATCAAATTCAAATGTTAACGTTTAATGTTGATTGGAGTCCCCCTATCAGCCTCTCCCCTCTCTCAGCTCCTAGATTTTCAAAGTTGTAGTGCAGGGCTGTTCAACTCTGGTCCTGGAGGGCCGCACCCTGCATGTTTTAGATCTCTCCCTGCTCACACACGCCTGATTCAAGGTTGTTAGAAGCCTGTTACGACAGGTTCATTTGAATCAGGTGTGTTGGAGCACGGAGAGATCTAAAACATGGAGGATGCGGCCCTTCAGGACCGGAGTTGAATAGCCCTGTTGTAAGTGGGTAGAGTCAGGCTCAGAGCTGGGGTGCAGTTACACTTTAATTATGTCCAACATAACTGTGTTCCACTGGCTTTCCAGACGTTCACAGGATACGCTTAAGTCTTAATACAGTTAATGACACTTCCTTGTGCAACGAACAGTAAAAGGCTGGATCAAATGTCTAATGCAGGCTGACTTATGAGACATTAGTAGGGCTCTAGCCTAATCTACCGTGAATGCATTTTTAACTCTCACTTCACTGTAAAAGTTTTGTTTATTTTAAAATGCCACTCAATGTGAACATTGTGATTACAGTACATCTGTTTTTAGTTGACTTATCTTGATTTGATAATCCTATGGGGAGATTTCAGAACTATTTCAACAACAGCTCTAGATACTGCTAGTAACAATGGCTGGGCTTGGTGTTTTGATGTCAAATTTTCAGTAACCGGCTGCACAAGTGGTAGAAATTGATTTTTTTTAAATCGAACCACAGTCACACCATAGTTACTGTGTCTGCATTTGACTAGTCTACATACTGTAAACTGCAGCCTTGCTCATTTAAAACCAAAACATAAGAATAGTGTGCATCATTCATTAAAGGCAGGGATAGTCATTCTTGCTAACTTCGAGCTTCTGAACAGTATCGCTCGGGGGCACTGCCTCACACATAGAAATGCATTGTGAAGCAAAGCGTAGTAGTACGGCTTTGTTGACGTGAGAGTGGTGTTCGCCACTTTATGTTACTATTAACAGAGAGCTGTGTGGAAGTATCATTTTTTTTTTAACATGCACAGAGAATGGTAACCCAGCGAAATGCGAGAAGATATTAGTTGAAGTTTAAATGTTGGGACTGTTTTATGGCCTGAATAAAGCAGTCTGGCACCAGGTGCAATGCGTACATCAGGATTTTGATGCAAGCTAGCGGGGAAATTATGGGGTGCATTTGATAGGCTATATGGATGGTTTTTCTGTGCGCCTCTCAGTATAAAAAAATTACAAATTCTCAGTACAAGGGATTGAAAATTTGTAATAAGTGTGTATGATCCAATATTTCTTTTTAGTTTATGATTGGTCTATTATACAATTTTGACTTCATTACTGGAGCCTTTTACTGTAAGTTTTATTTTTGAAGTTCTTCAAATCTTACTCTGACTGGAAGCTCCCCAGTACCTACATTTTCCATTATCTCAAGCTGGTGTTGTGGTTTGCCTTGGCTATATTACATGGTGCCAGGTTTCTAATGGTGGTTGCACATTACTTCCTTGCGAGACATTTGTTTTCGATAACCCAGATTGTGCAGATTGGTTACTGTGCCTTTCTGTCCTGGCTGAGGTGTTGGATGTCAGGTTTCCAATAGTCAGTGACAGCCTAGTTTTGCCACCCCCCCACCCCCCCCACTGAGGTTTGTTAGAGACATGAAACATTGAGAAGGTCTGCTCTAATCTAACAAAGCCTTAATCCATTTTCTCATATTTTGCTGCACAGGCCAGAATTTGCAAACACTGTATGTCCCTTCATCATAACATTCTGAAAAGCTTTATTATTATTATTAGATTCATTCTAATATCAACATAAGACATCAGATTTGGTGTGCAAACACACTATTGATCCTGTTTCATACCTTTTTATTAAACACTGTAGTGTTCAGATTTAAACGAGTCCATGCACATCACTGCCTTGACATAAGTTTCCGTTTCCTCCATTCATATTTGAACACTGTATGTTCCAGTAATATCGATGTACTCTGGCCATTTTAATACTGCACCACTGATGACCTCCAGTTGCAAGTAGTTGCGATCAGTTAGGTTTGAGCACAGCTGTGGTTGGGGGAAAATGTTAACCACACTGTCTATCTCCAGCGTCGACAGAAATATTTGCTGATTTGGGAATGCAAGGTTTGAATTCCGGTAAACATGCTAGCCAAGTAAGCAGACATGGATGTCTGGGGGGGGGGTGGTGGTAATAGGCTTAGTCATTACCCCATAGTTGGATCAACTGGTTTTATCAGATAGGTTTCAGAATGTGCTAGATTTTTTTTGTTTTCTTGTGGTTTTAATTTCCCTATTGCCATCATTCCATGTTCAAGGCTGTCAGAGAACAGCAGTTCACTGCGTCAGTCGATGTGCGGGGCGGGCTGCCGTGTTGCAGCACCATGGTGTTGGCGTCAGCCTGCAGGAAGATGTTTTAATGCAGAAGATTTGCATTGCTTGTTCTCAGCTTCACGCCGGTGCCTCTGCATGAAAAAGCCCTCTGCAGAATGGGGGAAAAACCAACAACAACGAAATCAACAGTGACAAGACCGAATTGTACTTTAATACTTTTCCTGTTGATCTTTCACATCAGGAGGGCCGAACGTACGCATGCTTGTCATTCAGAACACACACACAAACGCATTCAGAAGACCGAATAAGAGTTTACTTGCAAACGTAACGCGCAAGATAATTGCTATTATTCTTGCTGACATTAACTGCGTTTACATGGACCCTATTATTTCTGATTGGAATCAGGTAAAATGCCAAACCTTAAAGAAACTGCTCCATATAAACGCCACGATCGGAAGAGAAACGGCCAACTCGATTGAAATTTAATTCAGAAGCAGAGAGGTTTGTTAAACCTGTTCCATGACCCGATTTAAAGAATAATTCTACCATGCAAACAGTTAAACCCAATTACTTCCTGGTTGCGTTCTAATGGGCATGCCCAGTCTTACGTTTTGTGGGATGCCAGTAAACTAGTCTGCACAGCCACTGTACAAAGCATATGTATTTATTCTAAGAATGGTACAAAGTCTGGACAGCACAATTGCAACGCGTAAAAATAAGTGAATCGGTGCTAGTATGGTGACTTCATCTGGAGCCGTACATTTCTCCACCAGTCACACAAATAACCTCACTCTCCGACGTACAACCTACAACTAGAAGATAGCCTGTTTTAGCCGTTTGCTAGCGGGACACATTACTTTATGAGCTTGATAATGTGTGCATGTTTAACATCTCTTCTTATAAGTTGCAACGGCGCATGTAAACACCAGACCCGATTAGGTGACATCCCGTGTAAACAGGTAACCCAAAATCGTCAATTGGAAAGACAAAATAAAGTGCCCAAACCCAGCTAGTGTCTTTGTGATTGTAAAAAGACTAAATTGAAATTGTGATTAAAATGTTATTCATTGAACAATCCTGATGTGACATGTGCTGTGCTTCTGTAACCCCTACGGTGGACGTTTCTTAAAGCCGTCAATGCTGTTCTAACGGTAAACATTTCAATACGTCCTATAAACGATATGCTAAACATTAATATAGCAACAAATAACTATTTAAAGATGTAGTGGAGCACTGTAAATGTGTCCTCCTGAGCAGACTATGACATCACACTACGTGTGTGTGTGTGTGTGTGTGTGTGTGTGTGCGTGTGCGTGTGTGTGTGTGCGTGCGTGCGCGCGCGCGCGTGCGTGCGTGTGTGGTAACCTGAGCTTTGTTTACGTAGCCAGAACGTCCTCAAGCATGTTCATGTTGACGCATGTTACTGCGTGCTTGTGTGTCTGAGATGCTGGTGTTCAACATTTAATGGCAGACAGATCATATAAACACCTTTAAAGGTATAGTCACTTTTTCACACTTGTTGATATTTGCACTTCGGTGCCATGTGGTGCTCTCTCAGAAGCTCAGCCCCACACATTTGAAACATGGTGCCGGGGCCATGTAGACACGCCGGCTTCTTTTATCGGTGTGCACACAGGGCGATCAGCTACAGCAGGGGTTCCCAAACTTTTTTGTGCCAAGACCCACCTAGAGAGGCCTAATCTATTTTATGGACCCACCTAGAGAGGACTATTATATTTTATAGACTCACCTAGAGAGGACTAATCTATTTTATAGACCCACCTAGAGAGGACTAATCTATTTTAGAGACCCACAAAAAACACTTTTAAAAACCTATCCATTTTACATTTGTGCGCCAAATATTTCTGAGTGCTCTAGATTAGAATCTCTCCAGTGTGAATGTGGCTAAATGGGATTTCATCCAATCAGGAACAAATAAGGCTATTTTGCCACAACCTTACTCGGGACCAATGAGTGTAACAACACAATAGTAAAGCGCGGTAAGCCTTTCATTGATATTCTTCATTCATTCATTCAATGGCCGTTTCAATTTTGGCGACCAACTCACTCAGTGAGCAACCTGTGGGTCCCGACCCACCGTTTAAAAACCGCTGAGCTAGAGATTTGCTGAGTTTGACAATAGGTGTATTGTTTGGACATTTCAAAGGTGCAGGGTCTGTCCTGGCCTTGTGGGGAAACACCCGTTTGTAATTGGTTTGCCAGAGGTGGAAGGTCACAACACGCAGAGGTGGCTGAGGATTTATCTGGCCGTTCATCATTGATTGGTTGGATGAGCTCCATTTTCTTTTCTTTTTCCTTTTTTAAACCCGAGCTAACTTAAGTTGGAGGGGTTCTGGACAAAGCCCCCAGTGGAGCACAGAGCTCACATTCTCCCAACCCCCTCCCAGACCCCCCTCCTCTTTTCAGTCTGCCTGCATTTATGATCTGGCCCCTCTTTTAATCCTCAATGGAATGTCCTGCGGCCTGGCTGAACCCCCATAGTCTCCCCTGCCCGTCTGCCTTCCCGTCTGTCTGCCTGCCTGCCTTTAACTCTGTATATCTGCCTGTCTGTCTGTAATTCTCTGTGTGTGTGTGTGTGTGTGTGTGTGTGTGTGTGCGTGTGTGTGTGTGTGTGTTATGTTTACATCTGAAAGTTTACCTTTATCGTACACAAACTTAAAAAAGAATGATGATGATGATGATAAAAGGGGAATTCTTCATTGAGGCACGTTTCCGTCAAATATCTTACCGTTAGACATTGATGTGAGACATTCTCCACCCAGGTGTTTTGGTGTTTCCATTTAGGTTTCCTTATGCACAGATTCACAATGTTCATACTGAGGTGGAAACCCTGTGTGTGGTGATGTGGTCTCTGTGCTGGAGGCGCTAGATGATGCAATACGAAGTTATAATTTAAAACACAAAATTATCTACATACTGGAAAATGTTGATCACTCAATACAATTGCGGATTCACTTTCCGTCCAATAAATTCAGGATTTTGACACGGTTACTAATTCTGTGTCCTCTATTTGTTACTTTGAATGTTCTTTCACTTTGGTTCAGACAAACACCTTTTCTGCAGTCTTTTTTTTATTCCCACTATACAGGGCAGAGCAAACACACACTGACCTCACATCTTTTATTGACTTTATTTAACATATGCATCCACTGTGTCCTGAACCGTGTCTCTGCCCCAGTTATAATATCTCACCCCCCACCCACCCACCCTAAATGTATTGTTGCTGTAGCGACTATACCTTGCCTGCGTGGCTTCATGTCCTGTTTGTTTCACCTGTTGCAGCGCTTCACAGATCGCTTGGTAGTCCAGCAGCCAACCCTTTTCATAACAGTCAGCTAAGCGCTAGCATGCGTGTGTGTGCGTGTGTGGAACAAGACATTTCCTGTGTGCCATGATGCTCTGAGGGGGTAAAGCTAAGCCCCCCCCCCCCACCCTCACGTCAACATCAGCCCTGTAAATGTCACTTTCTTTCTTACTATGTTCCAACCTCCAACACAACCAACCCAGCCATTCTCTGCCCGTACAGTGCTGGTGAGGGTTTGTGGGACAGGTCCAGTACATTAGCAGTCTCGGGGCACTTTGTTTCATGTACATGTAACCGATACACAATTCCCTTCCCACCCCTCCACCCAAGAGAGAAGGAAAGCTCTTGTGAAGTGATTCCATTTGCTTTGTGTTCCTTGTGACTTTCCCAAGACTCGAGTGGAACCACAGAAACCTCACCCCTTCCTCCATACGCAGTCAGGCTCCCACCCAGCTAATTTTACCAAGAGATGCACTTCTTCTCACATGGCAGTGTGGTCGTGGGCTCGGGAACAAACGCACCACAGTAGGCGCTCTCTGTCATTTGCACCGGTTCCAATATCCCAGACTGACTAATCTGTAAGTCTGTTCCACGCTCCCCCGACGGGCAGCGTTAAAGGGGAAACTATGTTGTTTACATTACCATAGCAGCAAACAACTATATTTCCTATGTACCGGCATAGTGGAGTAATGGAGCCCTGAGCAGAGAATGACGTTGTGATCCAAGCTGCTCTGTTTTCATAACCGGTTTGGCAGCATGTGTTTTTTGTGTGTGCGGCCCTCCCATGAAGCATTTGTTTTGGTCTGAGATGCTGGTGCTCCAGTGTTACTTAGTGGCAGGTCCTGTGCAGCTCCTGTTTACACTGACGAACCAAGAAATTGGATCCTCCGTTTTTAGTCCAACGTACTCCAGTTGCGTTTCACGTCCCCGGTGCAGATGGAGCACATTGTAATGTGTTTCAATGGAAACAAAAACGCCTCTGGTCTCTTACGTGGGCGTGTCACTAACGGTGTTTTGCTGTGGGGGTTGACGTAGGCAGCGCCCAGACAGCTCCATCCACCACGCATGGCCTGAAACAAAAGTCACTTTACCTAAAAACAGTTTGCTGCAGAAATACCGTTGTGGCCTCAGATTGATCGTAGATACTCGGGACTTAAAGTGTAACTGCGCCCTAAAATGTGTTCTGCAAACAAAGTAATATGATTGACCTGTGATGAGAAACATCAATGCTGGTGTTTATAAAAATCAGCATTTTATGTGCTGAAAACAGAACTGCAAGTCTAAACTACACACTTGTTTTTAACGGTACACTTAGTACGCTCATATGTCATCAATTTAAAATGTAAATAATAATGCCTCTCCCTTTCCCCTCACGCAGCTCGCATTTTTTTTACGTTGTAGTGGGTGGAGACGGGCTCAGAGCTGGGGTGCAGTTACACTTTTATGTGGGGTGCAGTTACACTTTTATATGAGAAATAATGGTATTTTGAGAGAGAAATAATGGGCAACATTATGGTGATATCCGTGGACTTCTCTATTGACTTACATGGAACGTTGGGTCGCATAAATTGTGAAAAGTCTCGGCCCCCCACCCTTTTCCAAAAATGTCAGATGCACCCTCTCTTTAGGTATGTAATCACATTGAACACAAGGGTTACTGTAAATCCCTTGTAAACTCAGGATTGCCCTGTTCCCTGTAAAATCTAAACTGGCGATGTTGCAAAACAAGACTGTTTAGAGGTCAACATCTTGTTCTTGCTACACGTGCCTATAAACCTATTGTATTACACCTATACTAAAATCTCTGCATTGGCTTCCTGTTAATTTCAGAATTGACTTTAAGATCCTTTTACTAGTTTT